>JBAMBJ010003229.1:0-19818 GCA_037043495.1 Drosophila recens | reverse complement strand
CCAAAGTTTTGGTCTAAATATAAGTGTCCTGGGTGTTCTTTAAATTGATGTATTACTCTCCGTATTTTTTATGTATTTCTTAATAGTTGTTTATTATTATATAACTATGCAACATTAAAAACTCGACAAATTTGTGGACAACAAAATTATTCAAATATTTAGAATACTTGGAGTCTCCTAACTATTCAAAGTTTTAGTCTTAATGTCTCTCAAGTTGATGTATTACTGTAGCTAGCGGGTTACATAATGTAGTCATAATAATTTGATGCTAAAAAAAAATTGTTCAAATATTGTAGAACACATTTCAAATCTATATAACTAACCAAATTTGTAGTCTAAATATAAGTGTTCTTTAAATTGATACTTGAAATACTTGGAATCTCCCAACTATTCAAAGTTCAAATGTAATCATTACTAGAAATGTTCCTTAATTTGATGTATGACTGTAGCTTAGTGCAATCATTATTTTATGCTAAAAAAAAATTGTTTTAATATGTTAAACATTTCAAATCTATCTTCAAATTGATGTATATCCTTTAATGCATTTCTTAACTATCCAAAGTTTTTGTCTAATCATTAGTTGAAACGTTCCTCAAGTTGATGTATTACTGTAGCTAGCGGGTTGCATAGTGTAATCATAATTGTTTTAAAATTTAAAACATTTTAAATCTATCTATTAATTGATGTATCTATCTATCTTTTAATTATGGCAAAATTATTCAAATATCACTGCGGACGGCAGTCCGCGCTAGTGACGAAAGCAGCACGAAGGGTGCGAAGGCGACTAGCATATATACACAGGAAGAATGGAAAATTTGCTATGACTGTCCGATCAGGTCGAGCTATATACCGATCAAAAGGTATAAACTTAACTTACAAATGTGCATACTAAGACTTTTAAAAACTCACCTGGTTCGTGAGATAAACAGGTGTAAGTGGAAGGGGCAAAATTTAAATGATTGGAGCTAGTGGGGCCGTTGGAGCCTTTTGGTCAACATTTTTAATTTTTTAATATTTCTCATAAAAATACGCGTCGAATGACACCTTGATCATCAAAATCCGATCACTGGTTCAGAAGATAATTAATTTTGAAATTTTTGGTGCCCTTCTCAAAACGAGATGAAAAGTCAGTCTGTCTGTTTGTTTGTCTGTTTGTTTGTCTGTTTGTTTGTCTGTTTGTTTGTCTGTTTGTTTGTTTGTATAGATCAAATCGTTGTTTTAGCTTAAAAGTTTGGAGGACTTGTTCCCGCTCAAAAATCAAGAAACGTTTGTTCTACGACTTTTTCGAAAAATCGCTAGTTTAGCGGGAAATCGCTAAAAACCGCTAAAATTGAAACCCCCATAGCATCCAAACGATAGAAGCTACAAATGCGATATCGTTGAAAAGGTATTTCGAAGAGCTCTTAGACATACCTTAAAAGTTTTTTTTTTAATTATAAGGGTACACAGTTACAGGTTAAATAAGGTATTTTTTCCCACATTTTGACAATTTAAGAAAAATCTACACAACAAATTACATCAAATATTGCAATTTTAAAATTTCTGATGTCTTTTTCAAAAATTTCTGATATCCCATAAAAAAACCTCTTTACGAGGTAAAAGTCTAGTGACGAAAACATTTTCATGCCCCAAAATTTCTGATATCCAATTTTGTGACGAATAATATTAAGTTTTACACATAAACTATTTTAAACAAAATTTTTGCATTCGGCACTGCGCAAAACAGTGAGTTTTGTTTGGTCTGAAGAATTGAGACATTTTAGCGCAATGTGCCGAGTGCCAAAATTTTGTTTGAAATAGTTTATGTGTAAAACTTAATATTATTCGTCACAAAATTGGATATCAGAAATTTTGGGGCATGAAAATGTTTTCGTCACTAGACTTTTACCTCGTAAAGAGGTTTTTTTATACATATATTCAACTATCCAAAGTTTTAGTCTAATCATTAGCTGAAGTGTTCCTCAAGTTGATGTATGACTGTAATATATGGTAATCATTATTTTTTTAATATGCAAAACATTTCAAATGTATCTTTAAATTAATGTATATCCGTTTTATGCATTTCTTAATAGTTGTTTATTATTTAACTTAACGCAATTTACAAAGATTTTTTATTATAGACATTTCGTTTTTAAACTTTAAAAATTAATTTCGTTTTTTTGTTGATGTTTTTTCTTCAGTTTTCTTTTCTTTGTGTTTTTTTGAATAAATTAAAAACCAATTACAAATGTTTTTCAATGATTATTTCCAGTTGTTGCTTAACAATAAATGCGGATGCACACACACACAAAACGGAACCCTGGGTTCCTCTATTACATAACATATTTAAATGTCCTTAGGGTGGCGCCTTAGGCTCAACCTGTAGCAGGAATACATAATAAAATATTATATATATATATATGTATGCACGCTCCTCACAAAAAATAATAAGAACAATTATATCAATTATATATGGCCTAAAAGTCGGCACTCACTTTTTCTGCTTTTTATTTTATAAATTATAATATGTTTATGGCAAAAAGTGAGAGAATTTTTGGAAAATGTTTGTGGAGGAGGGGAAAAGTGAGAGCCGATTTAGGCCTACAGTTGTTGTTGTGGTTCAGAAAACTTAAATTACACACAGCAAATGAATTTGGAAAGTGAAATATGTTAACAAAAAGCAAGAATAAATTATATAAAATTTGAAATAAATAAATTCAGAGTTATTTTGAAATCTACAATTGTTGCAAGTTGTTGTTGTTATGATTGATTGTGGCAGCTGTTTACTAGAATTTTGAATGGTTTGTTTTTTAAAGTGATTTATAGAATTTGCTATTATTATATTGTTGTTGTGGTGTTTGTTGTTGCTGTTGCTGCTGCTCCTGTGTTGTTGCTGTTGTGTTGTTGCTGCTGCTGCTGCTGCGAAGCTAACTGAATAGACACTCCGTGGCCTTCTCCAGATTCCAGTTCTCCTTGGACAGCACCGCACGAGCATCGTGCTCATCGATGCCCATATCCTTGAGACGCTGTATCTTTGAATCACAATCGGGGAACGTGTGTGGTCCGCCCGCATAGGCGTTTGTCCAGTGCTTGGCCGTGAGCAGAAACAGTTCATGCTTGTCCTTGAACTGATAGGCCACGACCGCATCCTGCGGATCATCCGGCTCGGCAGCGGCCAACAGCGCTTGCAGCGATAATAACACAGTGCGCAGCGTCATCGCCGCGGCCCAATTGTCCTTCAGAATGTCCAGACAAATGGCGCCGGTCACCGAGGAAATATTCGGATGCCAAATGCGGGTGATAAAGCGTACCTGAGAAAAATATATATTAATTAAAGTTACTTTATTTTATTTGAATTTTTAAAACTATCTTTTTGGTCTCTGTTGTCATTAAAGAAGTAAAATTAAACCAATAAAATAATAAAGAGATTATTAAATGAGATACTTCTGTTAATGTTTTAACAAAGAGAATAAATAAAAATAAAGATTTGGAATTATTAAAAATATTTAAAGCGCATTTAGTTATCTAAACATTTATTTTTTTTTTAAACTTTGTTTAACAGAATTTGAAATTAAATTATAAAAAAAATATAAGAAAAAGTATTACAAAGCAAACTTATAGCCTTTCCTCACTGAAACTACATTTCAGCATTTTAGCATTTTTGGAGCAAATGCTACTTTTTTCCTATACATTTCATATGGGATCTAGTGGTGGGAGAAAAGTACATTTCTGAGGAATGTAACTACATTTTTAGAAAACAATGCGATATTCATCGGAGTTCAATCGATATTTGAAGTTTTTTTTTAATTTGAGAATGTACTACTCACTAGATTTCTCAAATTTTGGCGCCAAATTTCAAACTGTAAAAAACTGAACTTTATTTTAAATTAATGAAGAATGTAGTTATGATAAAATGCTGCAGTTAACAGCAAAAGAAATCAAAAACTGACCCTTATGGCTACATGAGTCAACATTACACATTGGCGATCGCAACAATTATTATTAAGCCGTTACAGTTTCTCATGATAGTTCATTAAAAAAGAATAAATAAAAAAGTAGTGCTTATTGGTAAAAATTCTAATATTTATTAGAATCCGTTGCATTGTACAAGACGTATCTGATAAGGGCGCTACGAGTTGTTATTACCAATAATGAATTATCAGAATTTAAGAATCCCTGACTCTTGCTCTAGTTGCGCTGATACCATACTATAAGTACGTTGTCTCCAATTTTCGTTATTCCACAGACGATCCCAACCCATAGAGAGCTACGGCAACCCCTTGTTTAATGAAAGATCGTGGAAATTGTGTTTTCACTTTGGGTTCCCTTTGCAATGGGTTTTCCGAATGGTTTTCCAGTCGGGAAAAGTTAGATGATCTCCTGACCGTCAGATATTATGTCCTAAGCAGCGAAGTTTTCTTAAAATCCTTCCATTTGTTTTCTCGAATTTTTAATTTTAGTTGTCAAACGAATTTGTAAACAAATCACAAATGTTTTGTAAATGCTAAATGCAAATGCAATGCTATGAGGACAGACAGTTGCATACTTATCGATAGCTCCGATATTTTTATAAAATGAACATTAGTGAGGAAAGGCTATTAAGTAAAGATATATTCTGGGGTGCCACAGAAATCTCTTTCACTTGAATTTGACGTAAATTTGTATGAAATTTACGTCATTTTTCAGGTGAAAGAGATTTCTGTGGCACCCCAGATTAAAAGAGATTAATAAATGAGATATTCCTGTTAATGTTTTGACAAAGACAAAATAATTTCCGTTTTTCTGTTTAGATTACGGTTAAGTGTTGACAATTTAGCTATTTCCCACCTAGATCTAGCGAGTTGCAATTGCCAAATGCGGGGTAAATTATAAAATAGCGGCTAGCGGGATTTATAGCTATTTTGCAAGCAAAATATTATGTGCCAAAAAGGCGATAATTTTGCACATCCTCGAGCACTTCAAGGTGTAATCAATCAATATTGAAGAGATTCTTTTACAATACTCGAACGTCTGGCTATTTCTAGCTTTTTTTAAAGGCTAGCTTAGCTTTTTTATGACCGGAAGAGTTGGCAGCACTGTTACGGCTAACAATTTCAATCGGTTGATACAGATTAACGGTTATGGTTTTAATGCCTGGTCACACTGTTAGCTCTTTTAAGGTGACCGTACACTGCGTCACAAAGCAGCACAAGGCAGTGTCACAATTCGTCAAATTAAATTTGACAATTCATCTGGCGACAGTGGGCTATGACAGTTATCTTACACAGTGTGTGCACAGCTTCTTACCCTGCTGAATGGACTTATTATGGGTGGGTTGAGCGCATATGTTTAACGCCTGGTCAAAACAATTACGTGACGAACTGTAAGCTCTCTTAAGGTGACCGCACACTAAGTCACAAAGCTGCACAAGTGTCACAATTTGGCAAATGAAACTTGACAATTTATCTGGCAACAGTGCGCTATGACAGTTATCTTGCACAGTGTGTGCACACTTACACTTACACTGCTTAGTAAACTTACTTTGGGTGGATTGAAAGGATATGTTTCGGGTACTTTGATTTCCAGCACAAACTTGCCGCCCTCGTAGGGCGTGTCGGGCGGACCGGCAATTTCGCCGCGCAACTCTGTCCAGCTGTCGTTGACCAGCTCAATTTTGATCGAGCACTGCACAATCTAGTCAAAAAAGAAAAAGAAAATAATTAATTTCATATGCAATTCATTGACTCGCGCCAAAAATCGAAAGGGGAAATCAAAGTCCGACGCAAGTCCTTGAAAATTTGGCACAAGTCAATCACAGGGTATATGCGGGGTATATATGTGCTGATACTTACCTCCTCGCTGCGCATTACTTCTTTAAATTCGCGCTTGATACGTGATACGGCCATGTTCGCCATGATTGTGAGATTTTTGTGAATTTGTGTTGTTTTTGTTATGCGCTCTTGTTCTTGCTCTTCTTGTTGTTGCTGTTGTTTTATCTTTGATATTCTTCTGCTGCAGTTGTTGTTGTTGTTGTTCTTGATTTTAGCTAATTCCTATTGTTGCGTAAATAACGCGCGGCTTCTTTGCACGTTCTTTTTGTTGTATGAAAACCAAGTTGCGGCAGCACACAAAAACAAATACGAAACGCTTTTATTTAGAATACTAAACAATACGAAACGTACGTATATATAATAATAAATGTAGCTACACTCTTCACTTTTACTTCACTTCTCGCTCGCTCGCTTTGCTTTTGCCTAGGGAAGTTGCCTGACAGTTAAAAAATAAAATCATGTGGCAACCTTTATCTTTAGTATTTTAATTTTATTAAACTGTCATAGAGGTGGCAAAGCATCGAGTGAAATATGGCGATGTTTAGTAGGCCACTATCGAATGTTTTTCTATACAACAAAAACTAAACAATCCTGAAAATTTCGAACCTCTAAAATTTTGGGAGATAAGAACTTTAAAATATTATGAGAAATACAACAGATGAGCACTGATGACATAGCTTTAAAAACCGTTTTCACAAAAATCCAAACATCGCTGGAGAGACACACACCTCTAATAAATCTTGTAACTGCGTGGCAGCCTTGGCCCCAAACTTATTTTCCATATTTAACTCGTTTTTAAAAGTTGCAACTTTGGCCAACCTTTGGCTCCCAAAATACGAAAAATTTGTCATTTTTTAATATCGATGGAGGGAAACTTCGATGATTTTACGTGTGGCAGCCTTGGTTTACATAAATAGAATCACCGATCATTTAAAAACGTGGCAGCCTTGTAAGCACAAAAAAGGCTCGATAGCTAGATTTTAAAAGTAATCAATTATCTTCAATTTCAAAACTGAAATTTTGTAACTTTGACATTATTTGTTTTTTAACCCCGAATTTTTAGCTTTCAATTAAAAAACAACACTTCCCGAGGGTGTACAATCAGCTGCTGTGCAGTATGACCATAATTAAAAGCTAACAGAAAATATTGTAATGTTAAGATTATGTTAAGTCAAGTTCGAAGGGCTTTGCCGTTAAACTGCTGTTAACCGTTTAAGCAGTGCTGAAAAGCGTTGCATACTTTTTAAAAAGTGAGCGCAATTTACATAGCATTTTGTTATCTATTGTTAATATTTAGTTTTGTTGTTTGTAAACTTGTTGTTTGTTGCAAAAAACCTCAAACCAAATGTAAGCCGCAGAATTTCAAGGTATTTTTCCACAAGTTGCTCAAGGTCTCAGCATGATCCCTTGAATAGAAACGAACTTCATTTGACCTCAGGCAGATACTTCTATTACGCCTTGGCAACCGTTTCTACTTACGTTCGCCTCTAGTCAAAACTCGTTTTAAATCTTATAAACAAAGAAAACAAAAACTATGGGGTGGGTCGCTTGGTAACATAGCCAAAATAATATATAAAAAGATCGGTAATTATGCGAATCATGCGTATATGACATACATACATACATATATAATAATCGGCTGATTCTCTTTGACATTCACGTTTCGCTTTTGGCTACACAACAAAAACAAAGCAGACGAAAAAACGTGCGTGGGGAAATAAAAAAAACGCTTCAAGTCTACGTTTAACCCAACAAACAAATTTGTTGTGTTTTTGTTTAGTCTTCAAAAACCATTTGATCCATTTATTGTGTGCTTAAGCATGACTAAGTTGTTATCGTAACTGTTATCAGGAAGTTAACATAAATATTGTTGCTTCTTTGGCGACTTCTTTAACAGTTTTTGTTTACTTAGTCGCTTCGTTTGTTTACTGGGCACGTGTTTCGTTTGTTTTCTTTCCACATACGTTCGTTCGGCCTCCACCAAGCTCCAAATGCCAGAAGAGTCTTGCCGGCAACTTAAACTCGCTCTCTCTCGCGCTAGCTCTGTCTCGCTCTTACAGTGGCTCTCTCGAGTTGTTTCTTTGGTGCTCCATAGCTATCTTGGGTTCAACTTTAGAACTTCGTTGGGTATGAAATCATTCAGCTTTTGCATTTTCATTGAAGCGGCTGCATTTAGAAGTGTTTAATTCAAAATAGAGTGAAACGTGAGTAAAAAAAAAACGATCAATTTATTATTGTACTAAGCTAAAAAAGTTAATTTTTGTGAACAATTTGCCACTACACATGTTTCAAGTAAGTTGATTATTATTGCCGAAACGTGTATGCCACTGTGTGTGTGTTTGTCTGTGTGCTTGTCTGTGTGAGTCTGTATGTGTGAGTCTGCATGTGTTTGAGTGTGAGTGTTTTGTGTGTGAGTGCTTTATTGTGGCGTTGAAAACGTGCGCTGTCAGCATGCTTGAAGCCGACACGTGGTTGCTCGTCCCCCCACCCCTTGTGTTTTGTTTTGTTGTTTTGTATAACTGCAGCGACGCCATTTGCATTTGCGTCAACAATACATATACACACGCAGGCTCACATGCATATACATACAGTTAGTCAAGTAAATGTTTTGACAACATAAAAAAATTACATTTAATATTTTTAAAAATTAAGAAAAGTAAAATAAAAAATAATTTATTAAAAAAATGTTTTTATTTATATTAATTTTTGTCAAAACAATTACTTGACACACTGTAAACAGAATGACTGCGTCAGCATCCGTTAGCATTTTCTTTTGTTTTTAGATTTAGCATTTGGCTTTAGTTCATTTAATTTTAGATATGCCGCAAATTTGCCAAATATCTGCGTGTTGACATTTTGTTGTGTCTTTGTACACAGCATCAAGTACAGTTGTACAATAACAACAACAATCTGACGAGCCCCTTAGCAGCTGCTGTTTGTCAGCCCAAATAAATTGCCCATGCAAATTGAAATGCATTGCATGAAGCCCTCGTATGTGCAGCCAAACAGCTGTGTGCGATAGAAAGAGCGTGCGAGCGAGAAAGAGTTATGAAAAGCTTCTAGCGCTGCTTGGGATGTATCTATGCGTGTATGTGTGTGTGTGTGATGCATACGCATACGCCATGTACGCTCAGTTTCAATTGCTCAGTCGCTGCTGACGGCGACGCCGCGTTTGTCTCAGTTGTTCTCTCATAGTCCCATCTACTGTCATAGACACTCAAATAAATATATAATATTTATGCACATACATGCACACATTAAAACGCAATAATATTTGTAGGTAGTATTAGAATTGTGTGCGCTCTATGCTCAATAAATTGTTGGCCCGGCTGCCTGTCGTTGGCACAACAAACCGTTTTCTCAGTCGCGTATTACCGTTAGCCTCATACGAGTTGCAAAAATCAAAACGCGCGTCGTGTTAAGCATAACAGAGAGAGAGAGTGGAAAAGGTAACAGTACTATGCCAGATACGAAATGCACAGAAATTGAACAAAATGGTGCGTATTTTAATTATTTATCAATTTATACTTTAGTTTGTTTTCCATGGTCAAGGTTTTATGGTCATTTCCCGACCTTTACAAGAAAAAACTCCCCAAACCCATTTCGAACAGCTGTTCGGTTTGTGTCGTGTGTTGAAAGCTTTTCACACGCGCCTGTTTGCATGCACTCAAATTTTATAGCTGCAATAGAAGAGAGTCGAAAGTAAAGAGAGTGAGAGAGAGAGCCAAAGGCTTTATCAGGCGTTAAGCTTTTGGCTGCCACTCTGAGCGAAAATTGAGCAGCCATAGAACGAACAATGCTGCCAGACTGCCAGAAATGCAAAGGATCTTATTTAGTGGGCACCATTTAAAAAATAAATGTTTAAAGTTTTTTATTTCTTGAATTTGCTTATTGAGCTTACATAAAATAATGTAAAAGTTGAAATGAATTAGGCGTTATATTTTTAATTGAAAGAACATAAAATTTACGTTAATTGTATTTGGCTCGATCTGGCCACAATTACGCTCTCACTCAGACAGGTTGCGACAGCAATACGTCAAACGAATCACATGTCCGCTTGGGGTGGCTTTGCTGTTGCTGCTTGTGTCGCTCTCTCTCTCGCTGTCTCATACACGCATACATAAAGCTTTTGCTGCAGATGTATGAATGAATATTTGGCGCGTGAGTGTGAGAGAGCGCTTTTTTTGCGGCGTCGCTTTTGATTACAAGCACACAGTATGCTCTCTTACAGGCGCTCTCCCGCTCTCTCGCTCGCTCTTTCGTTCGTTATCCCCCCAATACACATACACGTAGGCACAGAGAGAGATAGAGCGCCGACAGCGCTGCTCGCTGCTTTCAGCACAGAAAATTTTTTATAATAAAAACTTGTACTCGTAGATTGTGTGATGCCAGTACGTTCTGCTAATCCGATACGCGCTAGAAGTTTGATCCGCGACAATTTGGAGAAACAGGCTGGTTGTCTAAATCTAATACACTCCAGAATGCCAAACATTAAAGTGTTTTCGGGCACCTCGCATCCGGATCTGGCGCAGCGTATTGTCGATCGTCTGGGCATCGATCTCGGCAAGGTGGTCACCAAAAAGTTTAGCAATTTGGAAACATGGTAAGTAAGCAAAAAAACCAAAAAAAAATATATAAAAAAAAAAACAAAGCAAAAATCTAGACGTGTGTTAAGTGAAAAACCAATAACATATAAAATAATGTGTGAAAATGTTGTCTAAACAAATATTAGTGTAAAGTGTTTAGAAACGTGTGCGTTGTTGTTGTTGTTATCCAGGCTATTTTTGGTCCTTGACATTCGCTGAAGGTTGCCAGAAAGTTGACAGTATTTAATTCCTTTATTGTGCTTTGATTTTCTTAAACAAACATTTTCAAAAGCATTTTATTTTGCTTTCTTTTTTGATATATTTTTATTGATTTAACAAGTGGACTGTACACCGTAGTCATTGGTCTCGGTCGCCGTGTGCTTTGTATGTATGTCTGTCTGTCTGTATGTGTGATACACACGCACACACACACATGCACAAACGCTCGCACACGTATACGAATACATGGACAGGCATTTTACACAGACACACACTCAGAGACACTCTGGCAACACCGCCGAATGTCGCGTGCACTAAGAAATTAAACAAAAAATATTATTAAAAAGGCCAAATTAATACTTTTAATTTGTATTGAAATTAAATTAGCACATGTGCTTTTTTTCTGCTCTTAAACCGCACAGCATCGGTTTAATTTACACATACATATGTACATATATGTACTCACTCACATACACATACACATACACATACATAGACAAGGCAAGTCAGCTGCTGCAACAACAACAACAAATAATAATAAAGTGGCGCCTTATCAGCCGTACAACCAACACAAGCTCAGCAATTTTAATAAAATTAAATAAACGTGGAAAAATATACAAAGCAAAAATTAGCAGACAATTAGAGAGTGTAAGTCACAAAAAAAAAATAGAACTATGGCAACGGCAACTAAATTAGAGGTTATAATATAAATAATGCGCGCTAAGCTTTTCAGCATGATACGCATACACAACACACACTCACGCACACCTTTTGTAAGTGTGTATGTGAGCATACATTTTATGCTCTCATTCACGCATACTCTCGCATACAATACACACAGACACATTTCAAAAGGTAAACTCCAAAACAGAAGCAAAGCACAGCAAAAGTAAACCACAACAGCACACGACACTGTCACGTTTTTAAGCAAAGAGAGTGAGAGAGCGTAGTATGCTAAAACGAAACAAGAGCAGCGACGCGACGTCAAAAACGCGACGCCCCCACATGTTTCATGTCGCGTTGTGCTCACGCGTTTTCGTATCTCTCTCTCTCTCTTCACTCTCCACTCTCTTTGACCGTATCGATGCCGACCCCCACGTGTGCGCTTCGCCAAAGGCAGACACAACAACACAGTGGTTGTGCTTGTTGTTATTGTTGTTGGCTGTGCGCACTTGTCGGCTTGTTGTGACTCTTTCTGGTTTTTTTTTTGTTTTTTGCTCGTGAGCAACAGTGTAACTAATATGTTGACAGTTAGGTTATACAGCATTATTCTCTTACTCGTTATTGTTCTAGCTGTTGTTGTTGTTGCTATTTCTTTTGCACTTTGACTTGATTGGAGCGCTTTTATTGTTATTGTTGTCAAATAGAACGCATGGTTTTGGCTTCAATTAAGATTTTTGTCTTGAAGGGCGCACAGATGACGTCATTGAAATTCATGAATTTCCATCGTATGATCCCATAATAAACAAACTGGGAAATATTCTATTAAATAAATGAAATAAAATAACAATTTGTAGGGAAGAATTTCCGACCACAAATGACCTTGGCTAAAGACAAGTCAACCGCCAATGCAACTTGTCAATAACCCACAAACCCAATGACCATCAATATTAAAGGTCACAACACGCAACTAAAACCAACACATGACAACACAAAACAACTTAAAAAAAAATAAAAATGTGGATTACTTTGTAAATGAAAAGTTTGATCGATAAGAAATTTGCGTGCTGAGAGCGCTGTTCGGAGAGGGAGATAGTGGGGGGAAGAGAGTGGAAAAAGGAGGCAAGAGAGTAAGAGGGAGCCACTTGAAATGGGAGCAAGGGCTATGCTGATAAGTACAGTGAGACGAAAGCGATTAAGATGCCAAGATTATGGTTTTCATACCAAGCAACTAATGTCCGATGTATATGACTGATAGTGCCAAAACTTGAGCAAGATTACACTATCACACAAAAAAACACTCACACACACACACACACACGTGTGAAAAGTTGTCAATTGTCTGGCAGAGAAACAGCTAGTTAAAAATACATGCACAAAGAAAAATAGAAAAACAATAAAACAAGAGATTGAAAAAGCAACCAGCTGCTTGTAGGCAGTGTTGCTGCAATTTAAAAGGCTAAAAGGCTATTTGTTAAATAAAAATTGCTTAAAAAAAGGCTAAAAATTCTTTAAATATTTTGAATTGTTAACAGCTAAAATTATAATACCAAATTTTTCTGCTTTTTGAAATGAATGCAATTACAAATCTGACCAAGTGACGCCATAAAATGCTAAAATATCTTATTTGTTAAATAAAAATAGCTTAAAAAAAAGTAAAAACTTTTTAAATATTTTCAATCGTTTACTGCTAAAATTATTATAAAAATTATCTCATTTTATGAAATTAATGCAATAACAAAATAACCAAGTTCAGCTATAAAATGGCTAAAATATCTTATTTGTTAAATTAAAATAGCTAAAAAAGCTAAAAACTATTTAAATATTTTCAATCGCTTACTGTTAATATTCAAATAAATAATAAATAATAAATAAATAAAATTTCTGTTTTATGAAATGAATGCAATTACAAAATAGCCAAGTTCAGCTATAAAATGGCTAAAATAGCTTATTTGTTTAATAAAAAAAGCTAAAAAAAGCTAGTATTTAAATATTTTCACCCATTAACTGTTAAAATTATAAACAAAAATTTTCTGTTTTATGAAATGAAGTTTAGCTATAAAATAGCTAAAATGCCAACACTGCTAGTAGGCAACGGTCTACCGGCAACTAATGCGACATTGCGACAGCTGTAATAGCCCCAAGACGAAAGAGGGGAAAAAGGGAACACGCTTGATGCTTGGCCCTGAGCCAATTGAGATCCCAAAGAGTCAAATCAACCCAACCCAGTCCCACTATTCAGCTGTGGCCCATTGCTTGGTATTTGAGCAATGCCAGCGGCGAAAGTGTTTTTTGTGTTTAGTATTCATTCTTTAATTTCTTTTCTAAGATAAAAATGCATTCATTTCATGCAACGTCAACTGTAACTGCATGAGCAGGCAAAAGTCAGCGAAATGCTTTTGCTTTTAGCCAAATAAACTGAAAACACACAAACAATGCGGCGTATGCGTAATATTTTGTTTGAGTCACATAACAGCTGATTTGTCAGGTTCTTTTGCTGTTCAATATTTTTGATGGTAGCGATTAGTTTGCTAGCTGGCGCTAATGTCCGTTGGGCAAACATAAGTAATTAATTTCAGGGGGAACAAAAAGAAAGCCAAAAAAAAACAATAGCAACGACATAAGCTGAAAATGTCAAATTCGTCAATCGATAGACATTACGGTTCGATATTACGGGCGTTGTTTAGGCCCCCGTAATTCAATTAACCTTCAATGGCAATGACCAAATGTGTGTGTGTGTGAGTGTTTTTTTTTGTTGTTTGCAGTTGTAATAAAAGAGAAGAAAATCAAAACGTAAACAAAACAATAAACACATAAAAGTGAAGCGTCCTTTTTCTTATAGTAGACTTGCCCATCAACATAACTTTGCTATGATATATGATACTGCAGTGTCAGTCTATTATGACTTGAATATGATGGATATTATTGATATTCAGCCAAAATTATTTATATATTTGTTTAACATAGGCGCTAGCTGATGTTATGGGAGATTTATTTATGCTGCAACTCAAGTTTCGACAGCTTTAAGTGGAAAAGGGAATAGCTTTGAAAACTTTAAGGTTGTCAAAGATCAAAAAATTTGCAGAATTTTTGCTGATGCTTCATTTTAATGAAAGACACTTATTTTAAATAAAAGAAATCTTACTTTTCAACTGATAGTTGCTATGACAGTCATATGATATAGTCACCCGATCGGTTCAAAAAAAAAATATGTTCATTTTGAAACAATAAACAGCAGCTGTACCAAATTTCATGCTTATATCATAAGTGAAAGCTGAGTTCAAATGGAACAGTCACATTTGACCAAGAATAATTACATTTTCTAAGGTCGGAGGCGCTGCCCTAAGATTTTTATGTTGCTGGAAATTAATTTTAATATAAGAAATTTTATTTTTAATAAAAAATTCGTTATTTTGGATGAGTGCTGCTATGGCAGCTATATGATATAGTAATCCGATCGGCTTAAAACAAAAATATATTCTTTTTGAAACAAAAAACAGCACCACTACCAAATTTCATGCACATATGATAAAAGGGAGCTGAGTTCAAATAGAACAAACACACGAGCAAGACTTTAACAATTTAGTTATTAGCCCTGAGCAAGACTTTTTAAAAGTTTCGAGGTTGAAGATGTCTTTTAAAATATACAACGAAATGCTATACAAATTTTCAGCAGCATATGTGATTGAACAACTGAAAGACAGTTGAATATTGAAGGGTAATTTTAATGACGCATACGATGCCCACAATGAAAGCAGACGCCTTTCATATAACTTATGTAAGTGGGTGTTGACCAGCCCACTTGAAGCATGTGCAAGCGTCAGCAGAATTTCTATGCAAGGATAAAATTGCGTGCGAGTCACGGTTGACTCGGTAATATGAGGGCCAATATTTGTGCCCAAGCATGTTTACACAGTTTTCCCCCTAAACTCTGGACAGGAATGCGAGTAAATACAATAAATGCGATTGTATAACGATATTTATGGGCTTCTAGGTATAGGAAATATATGAAAACTATTGATTTGTGTATCGTATTTCGTTTTTTTTCTATATTATGTTGAATTTGAGATGTTATGAAAAATTTTGTGCAATAAACATTTCTACAATTTCAGCGTCGAAATCGGTGAATCGGTGCGCGGCGAAGATGTTTACATCGTGCAGTCCGGTTCCGGGGAGATCAATGATAATTTAATGGAGCTGCTGATCATGATAAATGCATGCAAAATCGCATCAGCCTCTCGTGTTACAGCTGTGATTCCTTGCTTTCCATATGCCCGCCAAGACAAAAAAGATAAGGTAGGTTTGCCTCACATACATAATCCAGCACCATCGTTCTCTCTCTCTTCCACTCTACCCCTTATTCTTTTTCTCTCTCTTTAATCTTTTTGTCTACTTTATCCTTAAACACACACACAATTTGAGAATATTTCGGACATGTAAATTGTCCAAAGTTAATAACCTTATATACATATGTCTACTATATATCGTATATACCATGTACATATTATATAACCAATCTATCTATCTATATAATAATGTGTGTGTATGCTTTATTGCATTTTGAATACTTTTTTTGCGTTTTTAATTTCTTTTTTTATTTATATATATTTGGTTGCAAGGAAGCAAAGCTGTAAATTGAATATTGCCAAAAGAAATGTGGAAAATTTCTAGAACTACTATACATAAATATATTAGTGCAATTTTTACCTTTTAGATTATATATGTATGTATGTATGTATACTGAAACATATGTATGTACTTTTATTTTAAACATTTGCTGCAGTTTTCTAAGATGACTTTCGGTGTAATTTGCTCTTTAATTCCCCAACTCTCTGTTTAATCTCTTTTTTAACTCTCTATGTATCTTTCTCTATCTATCTATGTATCTTTTTTGCCAACATACATTCTATCTATATATCTATCTCTACTCTAGACGGGCAGTGAGGAGAAGAAAGAGGATAGCAAGAAACTTGCCAAGAAAAACTACGATTGGAAATTTAGGGTATTTACTTTTAGCTTCAAACTCAACTCAACTCGCAACTCTTAACTCGAAAACTCAATACTCACATTTCATATAAAATGGACTTAATTTTCAACATGTTTTGTTTTCTCTTCAAAAAAAAAGTTTATGGGCAATTCCTCAACTCATTCCAACTCATCCAAGAATCTCAAATTCTAATAAACAAGTTGCAAACTTCCCTCAACTTTCTGGGCTCTGGGTTTTCCAAAAAAAAAAAAAATGTTGGTAAAAATAAAAAATTCTTTCATTCGGCAATTATTCAAAATTTCAAAGAATTTCAAACGCTTTGGATCAGCGGTGGGCACAAAATCTAAATTCGGGTGCACTACAACAACAACCCTATTGGAGTCTACCTAAGTTGGGAGCAGCCGCTGCTCCCGGAGCCACTACGTGCCCACCGTTGCTCCCGGAGCCACTACGTGCCCACCGCTGCTTTAGATCTATCAGTTTATGTCTTTTATGTTGCATGTTAAACTAACTAAGGGATGCTGTGTAAGAAAATTGATAAATTTAACAACAAATTGCAATGAGAAGCGCAAAATATGAAACATTTTGACTACATTTTAAGCAATTACGAGTGTCATTTGACAAATTTTCAAGCAATTGGTACAACAAAATTGCAAAAATTGCAAAATTTCCACATTTTTCTTGATTTTGTTCATTTAAAAATTGTTTGTTTGCTGTCGGCGGCGCTTCATTGCAACAAAAATGACAAAAATATATGATTAAATATGTTATATTAACACAATATTGTAGATATAAACTTATATTAATTTTGGTATTTTTTGGTATTTAGTATTTAGTATTGCGGTCTGCTCGTTATCGTGTATTTTGTCTTGTGTTGTTCATACAACATATATACTGTACTTGGTATATGTGCTTATATTTTTATGCCTTTGCAGATCATTTTGTCGTCCTTATAAATCATGTAGAATATGTTAAAATTGAAAAATTTATAAGATAATTGAATAATTTATAAGATATAGCAAATTTCGTCTGTTTGTTCTATGCGAACTCGGTTGTTTCTGAATATTATTGGATGAAACTTGGCACTGTTGTTTCTTATTTGCAGCAGAAAGTATATATGTTTGATTCTACCCGATCGGACTGCTATATCATATAGCTCGTCAAAGTCAAATATTGAGAAAATCTTAAAAAAAACTCCATGAGAATAACAAATAATCTGCAAGGGCTTTAAACCTTCGGCAACCCGAAGAATTTATTCTTGTTTACCTTTTTTTATTATATATACTTATATTTTTGCATCATTTAGCACTTTGCACTTTTGTTTTTCAACATGCGCGCATTGAGTTTTTCAGTTTCCGTAAATAACAAAAAAAATCGGGAATCGGGTTCAACTGATAAGAAGATTCAGTTCGTTAGAGTTTGCCTGGCAACAGATTCATCGATTGTGATTTAAATTTAATTATTTTGTATTTATTAAGCACGATTTTCCAT
This sequence comes from Drosophila recens, assembly GCA_037043495.1. Classification (NCBI taxonomy): domain Eukaryota; kingdom Metazoa; phylum Arthropoda; class Insecta; order Diptera; family Drosophilidae; genus Drosophila; species Drosophila recens. The sequence goes on along the minus strand of JBAMBJ010003229.1, from coordinate 2,086 downwards.
TGATAACCCTATTAGAAAACAATCTAAAACACACACAATTTGACGTCAGCTTATCGAAGGGGGGTCCTACTTTTTATATAGCACTTGAACCCGGGGTATAAAAAAATGTTTTTCATTTAATTTTTATTTTTTAAAGCTGATGAAAGATTAATCTGTTCGAAAAGTGCATTGCAATGAACTCAAAATGCGTTCGAATTGTAAATATTATTTGTCCGATTAAACAGAGCCTCGATCTATATAATATATATTTTGTTTTTCGATTTGTACCCTGAGTTAATTTAATTTCTTGTTCCCTTTTTTTGCTCAAACCTTATTAACAACTCTTTCAATTGATCTAAGCACAAAATATTGCACCAAAGTGTTTACCAAATTCCCAAAGTTCCTTTTTTCCCAGCATTTTGTTTTATTTGATTAATTTTAAACAAAAAAAAAAAAACAAAAACTTTCTCTCAACTTTTCGTTTCTTCTTTTTCTTTTCATTTTTTTTGTATAAACTTTAAACTATACTTGAAAATGTGCTTAGGAGTTTTCACCCAGACAATATACTGTGAGTAGTTTGCGTCTCTTCGTCTTAACCGGGTCTAAACTTAATTGTTAATATATAGCTTCGGGCCATATTATGTTTAAATAAAAACAATGCTTACAATTTTGCTCAGCCATAAGTTTTCTTTATCTATATTTATTTAAGTGAAAAAAATGCAGTTTGATTTTCTTTTGTTTGTTTACAAGTTGCACTAATAAAAACACGTAATCGCATGACAGTTATCGGAATTGGAGAAAAGGAATCGAAGATAAAATAAAAATTGATTTGATTTATTTTGCACTCTCTGTGTTGTATTAACCAAAACAAATTGAATTCGCTCTCTCTCTCTTTTAAACTCTCTCTCTTGCGCTCTTCCTTTGTGTGTATTTTTATTAACTGGTGCGCACTCTCATTGTTCGTTGCATAAAAGCATTCTCTTATGTTCTCTCTCTGTGTGCGCTCTCTCGCACTCTCTTGTCTCTTCTCTGTGTGCGCTCTCTCGCACTCTCTTTTCTGTGGAGTAGAGTTATTCATGGTTGCATTTGGGAGCACAATTGTTGTTGTTGTCCTTTGTGTTTTTTTTTTTTTGTATTTGTTGTGTGTCGAAAATGGAACGTATTCGTAATAAATGTAAATGTTATTTTTATTAAATTATTATCCAATTAATACCAATATTATTATTATGATTAGTATTATAATTATTATTATTATTGTTTCCACCATGGCCTAAACTCATAAAATACTTAATATAAAATACATATGTGTGTGAATTTTACTAACTACTCTAATGTTACATTATATTCTCTCCTTTTTCCTTGCTGGCCCATGCACAGAGCCGTGCGCCAATCTCGGCGAAATTGGTCGCTAACATGTTGTCAGTTGCCGGTGCGGATCATATTATAACCATGGATCTACATGCCTCACAGATTCAGGTAAGTTTATTGTTCAATACTTATACGAATTTTGAAAAAGAAATTACAAGAAAATTTAAAAAGGGACTAAATTTAACTAAGAAAATTAGGATTTTTTACAAAATATTATAAAATATTCAAAGTTTTGTCCGTCCCTAAAGCTTCTAATTAAAATATTTTGAATTAAACTAAGAAAATTACGATTTTTAATAGAATATTCAAGATTTCTCCATTTTCTTATGTTTTTTATTATAATATTTGTAATTTTAACTAAGAAAATTAGGATTTTTAATAAAATATTCAAAGTTTCGTCATTTTCTAATGTTTCTAATTTTTATATTTGTAATTTTAACTACAAAAATTAGGATTTTTTTTATGAAATCTTCAAAATTTTGTTGTTGCTTTATGTTTCTAATTATAATATTTTTAATTTCTTCTAAGAAGCTTATGATTTTTTATAAAATATTAAAAATTTCGTAATTTTCTAATATTTCTCATTATAATATTTGTAGATTTAATTAAGAAAACTAGGTTCTTTTATAAAATATTCAAAATTTGGTTATTTTCTAATGTTTCTTATTATAATTTTTGGAATTTTAAATAAGAAAATTAAGATTTTTTTATAAAATATTAAAAGTTTTGTCATTTCCTA
>JBAMBJ010003227.1:0-28166 GCA_037043495.1 Drosophila recens | reverse complement strand
CTTAAGAGACAAATCTTGTAACTGCGTGGCAGCCTTGGCCCCAAACTTAATTTCCATATTTAACTCGTTTTAAAAATTGAGTTTAGAACGGAATTCGCTTAATTTTGAAGCTACAATTTTGAAACTTCTCAGGAATTCTTGTTATAATTTTGCCGATTTTATTTTTTGAATTTCTTAATTTTTAAAATTAACTCCATTATTTTAGAGAATTTATATTTCTTTTCTTTTTTTAAATTGTTCTTTTATTGAATTACTTAAATTTATTTAAAAAAATCAACAAAAAGCACAAAAAGATGTAACTGTCTGGCAGCCTTGGCCCAACTTCGGCAAAACAAGATGGCAGCTTTGTAATCACAGAAAAGGGTCGGTAGTTAGATTTGAAATGTGATTCATTTTCGGTATTATCTCCAATTTCAAAACTGAAACTTTGAAATTTTGCCATTAATTTTTTTTTAAACTTCGAATTTTTGGTTTACAAATAAAATACAACAACACTTTCCGAGGTGGTACAAACAGCTGCTGTGCAGTGTGACCATTATTAAAAGCTAACAGAAAATATTGTAATGTTAAGATTATGTTAAGTCAAGTTCGAAGGGCTTTGCCGTTAAACTGCTGTTAACCGTTTAAGCAGTGCTGAAAAACGTTGCATACTTTTTAAAAAGTGCGCGCAATTTACATAGCATTTTTGGTATCTGTTTAGTTAATAGATATTTTTTCTGTTTGTAAACTTGTTGTTTGTTGCAAAAAAACCTCCAACCAAATGTAAGCCGCAGAATTTCAAGGTATTTTTCCACAAGTTGCTCAAGGTCTCAGCATGATCCCTTGAATATAAACGAACTTCATTTGACCTCAGGTAGATACTTCTATTACGCCTTGGCAACCGTTTCTACTTACGTTCGCCTCTAGTCAAAACTCGTTTTAAATCTTATAAACAAAGAAAAAAAAACTATGGGGTGGGTCGCTTGGTAACATGGCCAAAATAATATATAAAGAGATCGGTAATTATGCGAATTATGCGTATATGACATACATACATATATATGTACATATATAATAATCGGCTGATTCTTTTTGACATTCACGTTTCGCTTTTGGCTACACAACAAAAACAAAGCAGACGAAAAAACGTGCGTGGGGAAATAAAAAAAAACACACACACACACACGCGCTACAAGTCTACGTTTAACCCAACAAACAAATTTGTTGTGTTTTTGTTTAGTCTTCAAAAACCATTTGATCCATTTATTGTGTGCTTAAGCATGACTAAGTTGTTATCGTAACTGTTATCAGGAAGTTAACATAAATATTGTTGCTTCTTGGCGACTTCTTTAACAGTTTTTTGTTTACTTAGTCGCTTCGTTTGTTTACTGGGCACGTGTTTCGTTTGTTTTCTTTCCACATACGTTCGTTCGGCCTCCACCAAGCTCCAAATGCCAGAAGAGTCTTGCCGGCAACTTAAACTCTCGCTCTCTCCCGCTCGCTCTGTCTCGCTCTTACAGTGGCTCTCTCGAGTTGTTTCTTTGGTGCTCCATAGCTATCTTGGTTCAACTTTAGAACTTCGTTGGGAATGAAATCATTCAGCTTTTGCATTTTCATTGAAGCGGCTGCATTTGGAAGTGTGTTTAATTCAAAATAGAGTGAAACGTGAGTAAAAAAAAAACGATCAATTTATTATTGTACTAAGCTAAAAAGTTAATTTTTGTGAACAATTTGCCACTGCACATGTTTCAAGTAAGTTGATTATTATTGCCGAAACGTGTATGCCACTGTGTGTGTGTGTCTGTGTGTTTGTCTGTGTGAGTCTGTGTGTGTTTGTGTGTGTGAGTGAGTGCTTTATTGTGGCGTTGAAAACGTGCGCTGTCAGCATGCTTGAAGCCGACACGTGGTTGCTTGTCCCCCCACCCCTAGTGTTTTGTTTCTTCTTTTTTTATAACTGCAGCGACGCCATTTGCATTTGCGTCAACAATACATATACACACGCAGGCTCACATGCATATACATACAGTTAGTCCAGTAAATGTTTTGACAACATAAAAAAAATTGCATTTAATTTTTGTAAAAATCAAGAAAAGTAACATAAATAAAAAATAATTTATTAAGAACATGTTTTTTATCTAAATTTATTTTTGTCCAAACAATTACTTGACACACTGTAAACAGAAAGACTGCGTCAGCATCCGTTGGCATTTTCTTTTGTTTTTAGATTTAGCATTTAGCTTTAGTTCATTTAAATTTAGATATGCCGCAAATTTGCCAAATATCTGCGTGTTGACATTTCGTTGTGTCTTTGTACACAGCATCAAGTACAGTTGTACAATAAGAACAACAACAGCAACAATCTGACGAGCCCCTTAGCAGCTGCTGTTTGGCAGCAATCTGACCAAAGGCCAGCCCAAATAAATTGCCCATGCAAATTAAAATGCATTGCATGAAGCCCTCGTATGTGCAGCAAAACAGCTGTGCGATAGAAAGAGCGTGCGAGCGAGAAAGAGTTATGAAAAGCTTCTAGCGCTGCTTGGATGCATGTATCTATGCATGTGTGCGTGGTGTGATGCATACGCATACGCCATGTACGCTCAGTTTCAATTGCTCAGTCGCTGCTGACGGCGACGCGTTTGTCTCAGTTGTTCTCTCACAGTCCAATCTACTGTCATAGACACTCAAATAAATATATAATATTTATATGTGGTACATATGTACATGCACACATAGTAAAACGCAATAATATTTGTAGGTAGTGTTAGAATTGTGTGCGCTCTATGCTCAATAAATTGTTGGCCCGGCTGCCTGTCGTTGGCACAACAAACCGTTTTCTCAGTCGCGTATTACCGTTAGCCACATACGAGTTGCAAAAATTAAAACGCGCGTCGTGTTAAGCATAAGAGAGAGAGTGTATGTACTATGCCAGATACGAAATGCACTGAAATTGAACAAAATGGTGCGTATTTTAATTGATTATCAATTTATACTTTAGTTTGTTTTCCATGGTCAAGGTTTTATGGTCATTTCCCGACCTTAACAAGAAAAAACTCCCCAAACCCATTTCGAACAGCTGTTCGGTTTGTGTCGTGTTGAAAGCTTTTCACACGCGCCTGTTTGCATGCACTCAAATTTTATAGCTGCAATAGAAGAGAGTCGAAAGTAAAGAGAGTCGAGAGAGAGCCAAAGGCTTTATCAGGCGTTAAGCTTTTGGCTGCCACTCTGAGCGAAAAAACAATGTTGCCAGACTGCCAGAAATGCAAAGGATCTTATTTAGTGGGCACCATTTAAATAATAAATGTTTTAAGTTTTTTATTTCTTGATTTTGCTTACTGAGCTTAGATAAAATAATGCAAAAGTTGAAATTAATTAGGCGTTATATTTTTAATTAAATCTACCAAAATTTACAACAATTGTATTCGGCTCGATCTGGCCACAATTACGCTCTCACTCAGACAGGTTGCGACAGCAATACGTCAAACAAATCACATGTCCGCTTGGGGTGGCTTTGCTGTTGCTGCTTGTGTCGCTCTCTCTCTCTCTCTCTCGCTGTCTCATACACGCATACATAAAGCTTTTGCTGCAGATGTATGAATGAATATTTGGCGCGTGAGTGTGAGAGAGCGCTTTTTTTGCGGCGTCGTTTTGATTACAAGCACACAGTGCTCTCTTACAGGCGCTCTCCCGCTCTCTCGCTCGCTCTTTCTTTCGTTATCCCCCCCAATACACATACACGTAGGCACAGAGAGAGATAGAGCGCCGACAGCGCTGCTCGCTGCTTTCAGCACAGAAAATTTTTTATAATAAAAACTTGTACTCGTAGATTGTGTGATGCCAGTACGTTCTGCTAATCCGATACGCGCTAGAAGTTTGATCCGCGACAATTTGGAGAAACAGGCTGGTTGTCTAAATCTAATACACTCCAGAATGCCAAACATTAAAGTGTTTTCGGGCACCTCGCATCCGGATCTGGCGCAGCGTATTGTCGATCGTCTGGGCATCGATCTCGGCAAGGTGGTCACCAAAAAGTTTAGCAATTTGGAAACATGGTAAGTAAGCAAAAAAACCAAAAAAAAATATATAAAAAAAAAAACAAAGCAAAAATCTAGACGTGTGTTAAGTGAAAAACCAATAACATATAAAATAATGTGTGAAAAATGTTGTCTAAACAAATATTAGTGTAAAGTGGTTAGAAACGTGTGTGCGTTGTTGTTGTTATCCAGGCTATTTTTGGTCCTTGACATTCGCTGAAGGTTGCCGGAAAGTTGACAGTGTTTAATTCTATAATTTTCTTAAACAAACATTTTCAAAAGCATTTTATTTTGCTTTCTTTTTATATATTTTTATTGATTTAACAAGTGGACTGTACACCGTAGTCATTGGTCTCGGTCGCCGTGTGCTTTGTATGTATGTCTGTCTGTCTGTATGTGTGATACACACGCACACACACACACACATGCACAAACGCTCGCACACGTATACGAATACATGAACAGGCATTTTACACAGACACACACTCAGAGACACTCTGGCAACACCGCCGAATGTCGCGTGCACTGAGAAATTAAACAAAAAAACAAATTATTTAAAAGGCCAAATTAATACTTTTAATTTGTATTAAAATTAAATTAGCACATGTGCTTTTTTTCTGCTCTTAAACCGCACAGCATTGGTTTAATTTACATACACATGCGTATGTATGTACTCACTCACATACACATACACATGCAAGGCAAGTCAGCTGCTGCAACAACAGCAACAACAACAACAAATAATAATAAAGTGGCGCCTTATCAGCCGTACAACCAACACAAGCTCAGCAATTTTAATAAAATTAAATAAGCGTGGAAAAATATACAAAGAAAAAATTAGCAGACAATTAGAGAGTGTAAGTCACAAAAAAAAGAAGAAAAAAAAATAGAACTATGGCAACGGCAACTAAATTAGAGGTTATAATATAAATAATGCGCGCTAAGCTTTTCAGCATGATACACAAACACACACACACACACCTTTTGTAAATGTGTATGTGAGCATACATTTTATGCTCTCATTCACGCATACACTCGCATACAATACATACAGACACATTTCAAAAGGTAAACTCCAAAACAGAAGCAAAGCACAGCAAAAGTAAACCACAACAGCACACGACACTGTCACGTTTTTAAGCAAAGAGAGTGAGAGAGAGCGTAGTATGCTAAAACGAAACAAGAGCAGCGACGCGACGTCGCAAACGCGACGCCCCCACATGTTTCATATCGCGTTGTGCTCACGCGTTTTCGTATCTCTCTCTCTCTCTCACTCTCCACTCTCTTTGACCGTATCGATGCCGACCCCCACGTGTGCGCTTCGCCAAAGGCAGACACAACAACACAGTGGTTGTGCTTGTTGTTATTGTTGTTGTTGTTGTTGCGCACTTGTCGGCTTGTTGTGACTCTTTCTGTTTTTTTTTTGTTTTTTGCTCGTGAGCAACAGTGTAACTAATATGTTGACAGTTAGGTTATACAGCATTATTCTCTTACTCGTTATTGTTCTAGCTGTTGTTGTTGTTGTTGCTATTTCTTTTGCACTTTGACTTGATTGGAGCGCTTTTATTGTTATTGTTGTCAAATAGAACGCATGGTGTTGGCTTCAATTAAGATTTGTCTTGAAGGGCGCACAGATGACGTCATTGAAATTCATGAATTTCCATCGTATGATGACAATAAATAAACTTACGTTTCTATTAAAAAAAATATGAATAACAATTTGTAGGGAAGAATTTCAGACCACAAATGACCTTGGCTAAAGACAACCCGCCAATGCAACTTGTCAATAACCCACAAACCCAATGACCATCAATATTAAAGGTCACAACACGCAACTAAAACCAACACATGACAACACAAAACAACTTAAAAAAAAAAAAATGTGGATTACTTTGTAAATGAAAAGTTTGATCGATAAGAAATTTGCGTGCTGAGAGCGCTGTTCGGAGAGGGAGATGGTGGGGGGAAGAGAGTGGAAAAAGGAGGCAAGAGAGTAAGAGGGAGCCACTTGAAATGGGAGCAAGGGCTATGCTGATAAGTACAGTGAGACGAAAGCGATTAAGATGCCAAGATTATGGTTTTTCAAACCAAGCAACTAATGTCCGATGTATATGACTGATAGTGCCAAAACTTGAGCAAGATTACACTATCACACAAAAAAATACACACACACACACACACACACACGTGTGAAAACTTGTCAATTGTCTGGCAGAGAAACAGCTAGTTAAAAATACATGCACAAAGAAAAATAGAAAAACAATAAAACAAGAGATTGAAAAAGCAACCAGCTGCTTGTAGGCAGTGTTGCTACAATTTAAAAGGCTAAAATCGCTTATTTGTTAAATAAAAATAGCTAAAAACTCTTTAAATATTTTCAATCGTTATCAGCTAAATGAATGCAATTACAAATCTGACAAAGTGAAGCCATAAAATGGCTAAAATATGCTAATTTGTTAAATGAAAATAGCTTAAAAAAAAGCTAAAAACTATTTAAATATTTTCAATCGTTTACTGTCAAAATTATAAAAAAAATAATTCTCGTTTTATAAAATGAATGCAATTACAAATCTGACCAAATTCTGCTATAAAATGACTAAAATAGCTTATTTGTTAAATTAAACAGCTAAAACTAAACTATTTAAATATTTTCAATCGTTTACTGTTAAACATTATAATAAAAAAATTTTATGAGAAAGAATGCAAGGGCAAAAGGGCCAAATTCAGCTATAAAATGGCTAAAAAAACGTATTTCTTACATAAAAATAGCTAAAACTGTTAACTTTTCAAAATTACAATAAAAAATGTTCAGTTTTTTGAAATGAAGTTCAGCTATAAAATAGCTAAAATGAGAACACTGCTAGTAGGCAACGGTCTACCGGCAACTAATGCGACATTGCGACAGCTGTAATAGCCACAAGAAGAAAGAAGGGAGAAAAGGGGGCACGCTTGATGCTTGGCCCTGAGCCAATTGAGATCCCAAAGAGTCAAATCAACCCAACCCAGTCCCACTATTCAGCTGTGGCCCATTGCTTGGTTTGGTATTTGAGCAATGCCAGCGGCGAAAGTGTTTTTTGTGTTTAGTATTCATTCTTTAATTTCTTTTCTAAGATAAAAATGCATTCATTTCATGCAACGTCGACTGTAACTGCAAGTCAGTGAAATGCTTTTGCTTTTAGCCAACAAAAATTGAAAAAGCACAAACAATGCGGCGTATGCGTAATATTTTGTTTGAGTCACATAACAGCTGATTTGTCAGGTTCTTTTGCTGTTCAATATTTTTGATGGTAGCGATTAGTTTTGTTAGCTGGCGCTAATGTCCGTTGGGCAAACAAAAGTAATTAATTTAACAAAAAGAAAGCTAAAAGCAACAACAACATTAGCTGAAAATGTCAAATTTGTCAATCGATAGACATTACGGTTCGATATTACGGGCGTTGTTAGGCCCCCGTAATTCAATTAACCTTCAATGGCAATGACCAAATGTGTGTGTGTGAGTCTTTTTTTGTTGTTTGTAGTTGTAATAAAAGAGAAGAAAATCAAAACGTAAACAAAACAATAAACACATAAAATTGAAGCGTCCTTTTTCTTGTAGTAGACTTGCCCATCAACATAACTTTGCTATGATATACGATACTGCAGTGTCAGTCTATTATGACTTGTTTATGATGGATATTATTGGAATTCAGCCAAAATTATTTATATATTTGTTTAACATAGGCGCTAGCTGATGTTATAGGAGATTTATTTACGCTGCAACTCAAGTTTCGAAAGCTTCAAGTGGAAAAGAGAATAGCTTTGAAAACTTTAAGGGTGTCAAAGATTAAAAAATTTGCAGAATTTTTGCTGATGCTTCATTTTAATGAAAGACACTTAATTTAAATAAAAGAAATCTTACTTTTCAACTGATAGTTGCTGTGACAGCCATATGATATAGTCACCCGATCGGTTCAAAAACAAAATATGTTCATTTTGAAACAATAAACAGCAGCTGTACCAAATTTCATGCTTATATCATAAGTGAAAGCTGAGTTCAAATGAAACAGTCACATTTGACCAAGAATAATTACATTTTCTAAGGTCGGAGGCGCTGCCCTAAGATTTTTAAGTTGCTGGAAATTAATTTTAATATAAGAAATTTTCTTTTTAATAAAAAATTCGTTATTTTGGATGAGTGCTGCTATGGCAGCTATATGATATAGTAATCCGATCGGCTCAAAACCAAAATATATTCTTTTTAAAACAAAAACCAGAAGCTGTACCAAATTTCATGCACATATGATAAAAGGGAGCTGAGTTCAAATAGAACAAACACACGAGCAAGACTTTAACAATTTAGTTATTAGCCCTGAGCAAGACTTTTTAGAAGTTTCGAGGTTGAAGATGTCTTTTAAAATACACAACCAAATGCTATACGAGATTTCAGCAGCATAAATGGTTAAGACAACTGAAAGACTGCTAAATGTTGTAGGGTAATTTTAATGACGCATACGTTGCCCACAATGAAAGCAGACGCCTTTCATATGACTTATGTAAGTGGGTGTTGACCAGCCCACTTGAAGCATGTGCAAGCGTCAGCAGAATTTCTATGCAAGGATAAAATTGCGTGCGAGTCACGGTTGACTCGGTAATATGAGGGCCAATATTTGTGCACAAGCATGTTTACACAGTTTTCCCCCTAAACTCTGGACTGGAATGCGAGTAAATACAATAAATGCGATTGTATAACGATATTTTATGGGCTTCTAGGTATAGGAAATATAAGAAAAGTATTGATTTGTGTATCGTATTTCGCTTTTCTTTTATATTATGTTGAATTTGAGATGTTATGAAAATTTTTGTGCAATAAACATTTCTACAATTTCAGCGTCGAAATCGGTGAATCGGTGCGCGGCGAAGATGTTTACATCGTGCAGTCCGGTTCCGGGGAGATCAATGATAATTTAATGGAGCTGCTGATCATGATAAATGCATGCAAAATCGCATCAGCCTCTCGTGTTACAGCTGTGATTCCTTGCTTTCCATATGCCCGCCAAGACAAAAAAGATAAGGTAGGTTTGCCTCACATACATAATCCTGCACCATCGTTCTCTCTCTCTCTATCCACTATCTACCCCTTTTTCTTTCTCTCTCTCTCTATAATCTTTTTGTCTACTTTATCCTAAAAACACACACACACAATTTGAGAATATTTCGGACATGTAAATTGTCCAAAGTTAATAACCTTATATACTATATCTACTACGTATATACCATGTACATATTATATAACCAAGCTATCTATCTATATAATAATGTGTGTGTATGCTTTATTGCATTTTGAATACTTTTTTTGCGTTTTTAATTTCTGTTTATTATATTTATTTGGTTGCAAGGAAGCAAAGCTGTAAATTGAATATTGCCAAAAGAAATGTGGAAAATTTCTAGAACTATTATATATAAATAAAATAATGCAATTTTTACCTTTTAGATTATATATGTATGTATGTATACTGAAACATATGTATGTACTTTTACCTTAATCATTTGCTGCAGTTTTCTAAGATGACTTTCGGTGTAATTTGCTCTTTAATTCCCCCAACTCTCTGTTTAATCTCTTTTTTAACTCTCTATGTATTTGTCTCTCTCTATCTATCTATGTATCTTTTTTGCCAACATACATTCTATCTATATATCTATCTCTACTCTAGACGGGCAGTGAGGAGAAGAAAGAGGATAGCAAGAAACTTGCCAAGAAAAACTACGATTGGAAATTTAGGGTATTTACTTTTAGCTTCAAACTCAACTCAACTCGCAACTCTTAACTCGAAAACTCAATACTCACATTTCATATAAAATGGACTTAATTTTCAACATGTTTTGTTTTCTCTTCAAAAAAAAAGTTTATGGGCAATTCCTCAACTCATTCCAACTCATCCAAGAATCTCAAATTCTAATAAACAAGTTGCAAACTTCCCTCAACTTTCTGGGCTCTGGGTTTTCCAAAAAAAAAAAAAAAATGTTGGTAAAAATAAAAAATTCTTTCATTCGGCAATTATTCAAAATTTCAAAGAATTTCAAACGCTTTGGATCAGCGGTGGGCACAAATCTAAATTCGGGTGCACTACAACAACAACCCTATTGGAGTCTACCTAAGTTGGGAGCAGCCGCTGCTCCCGGAGCCACTACGTGCCCACCGTTGCTCCCGGAGCCACTACGTGCCCACCGCTGCTTTAGATCTATCAGTTTATGTCTTTTATGTTGCATGTTAAACTAACTAAGGGATGCTGTGTAAGAAAATTGATAAATTTAACAACAAATTGCAATGAGAAGCGCAAAATATGAAACATTTTGACTACATTTTAAGCAATTACGAGTGTCATTTGACAAATTTTCAAGCAATTGGTACAAACAAAATTGCAAAAATTGCAAAATTTCCACATTTTTCTTGATTTTGTTCATTTAAAAATTGTTTGTTTGCTGTCGGCGGCGCTTCATTGCAACAAAAATGACAAAAATATATGATTAAATATGTTATATTAACACAATATTGTAGATATAAACTTATATTAATTTTGGTATTTTTTGGTATTTAGTATTTAGTATTGCGGTCTGCTCGTTATCGTGTATTTTGTCTTGTGTTGTTCATACCACATATATACTGTACTTGGTATATGTGCTTATATTTGTATGCCTTTGCAGATCATTTTGTCGTCCTTATAAATCATGTAGAATATGTTAAAATTGAAAAATTTATAAGATAATTGAATAATTTATAAGATATAGCAAATTTCGTCTGTTTGTTCTATGCGAACTCGGTTGTTTCTGAATATTATTGGATGAAACTTGGCACTGTTGTTTCTTATTTGCAGCAGAAAGTATATATGTTTGATTCTACCCGATCGGCCTACTGTAACATATAGCTGCCATAGAAAAACTTGCTCGTCAATAGTCAAATCTTGAGAAAATCTTAAAAAAAACTCCATGAGAATAACAAATAATCTGCAAGGGCTTTAAACCTTCGGCAACCCGAAGAATATATTCTTGTTTACCTTTTTTTATTATATATACTTATATTTTTGCATCATTTAGCACTTTGCACTTTTTTGTTTTTCAACATGCGCGCATTGAGTTTTTCAGTTTCCGTAAATAACAAAAAAATCGGGAATCGGGTTCAACTGATAAGAAGATTCAGTTCGTTAGAGTTTGCCTGGCAACAGATTCATCGATTGTGATTTAAATTTAATTATTTTGTATTTATTAAGCACGATTTTCCATTGATAACCCTATTAGAAAACAATCTAAAACACACACAATTTGACGTCAGCTTATCGAAGGGGGGTCCTACTTTTTATATAGCACTTGAACCCGGGGTATAAAAAAATGTTTTTCATTTAATTTTTATTTTTTAAAGCTGATGAAAGATTAATCTGTTCGAAAAGTGCATTGCAATGAACTCAAAATGCGTTCGAATTGTAAATATTATTTGTCCGATTAAACAGAGCCTCGATCTATATAATATATATTTTGTTTTTCGATTTGTACCCTGAGTTAATTTAATTTCTTGTTCCCTTTTTTTGCTCAAACCTTATTAACAACTCTTTCAATTGATCTAAGCACAAAATATTGCACCAAAGTGTTTACCAAATTCCCAAAGTTCCTTTTTTCCCAGCATTTTGTTTTATTTGATTAATTTTAAACAAAAAAAAAAAAACAAAAACTTTCTCTCAACTTTTCGTTTCTTCTTTTTCTTTTCATTTTTTTTGTATAAACTTTAAACTATACTTGAAAATGTGCTTAGGAGTTTTCACCCAGACAATATACTGTGAGTAGTTTGCGTCTCTTCGTCTTAACCGGGTCTAAACTTAATTGTTAATATATAGCTTCGGGCCATATTATGTTTAAATAAAAACAATGCTTACAATTTTGCTCAGCCATAAGTTTTCTTTATCTATATTTATTTAAGTGAAAAAAATGCAGTTTGATTTTCTTTTGTTTGTTTACAAGTTGCACTAATAAAAACACGTAATCGCATGACAGTTATCGGAATTGGAGAAAAGGAATCGAAGATAAAATAAAAATTGATTTGATTTATTTTGCACTCTCTGTGTTGTATTAACCAAAACAAATTGAATTCGCTCTCTCTCTCTTTTAAACTCTCTCTCTTGCGCTCTTCCTTTGTGTGTATTTTTATTAACTGGTGCGCACTCTCATTGTTCGTTGCATAAAAGCATTCTCTTATGTTCTCTCTCTGTGTGCGCTCTCTCGCACTCTCTTATGTTCTCTCTCTGTGTGCGCTCTCTCGCACTCTCTTTCTGTGGAGTAGAGTTATTCATGGTTGCATTTGGGAGCACAATTGTTGTTGTTGTCCTTTGTGTTTTTTTTTTTTTGTATTTGTTGTGTGTCGAAAATGGAACGTATTCGTAATAAATGTAAATGTTATTTTTATTAAATTATTATCCAATTAATACCAATATTATTATTATGATTAGTATTATAATTATTATTATTATTGTTTCCACCATGGCCTAAACTCATAAAATACTTAATATAAAATACATATGTGTGTGAATTTTACTAACTACTCTAATGTTACATTATATTCTCTCCTTTTTCCTTGCTGGCCCATGCACAGAGCCGTGCGCCAATCTCGGCGAAATTGGTCGCTAACATGTTGTCAGTTGCCGGTGCGGATCATATTATAACCATGGATCTACATGCCTCACAGATTCAGGTAAGTTTATTGTTCAATACTTATACGAATTTTGAAAAAGAAATTACAAGAAAATTTAAAAAGGGACTAAATTTAACTAAGAAAATTAGGATTTTTTACAAAATATTATAAAATATTCAAAGTTTTGTCCGTCCCTAAAGCTTCTAATTAAAATATTTTGAATTAAACTAAGAAAATTACGATTTTTAATAGAATATTCAAGATTTCTCCATTTTCTTATGTTTTTTATTATAATATTTGTAATTTTAACTAAGAAAATTAGGATTTTTAATAAAATATTCAAAGTTTCGTCATTTTCTAATGTTTCTAATTTTTATATTTGTAATTTTAACTACAAAAATTAGGATTTTTTTTATGAAATCTTCAAAATTTTGTTGTTGCTTTATGTTTCTAATTATAATATTTTTAATTTCTTCTAAGAAGCTTATGATTTTTTATAAAATATTAAAAATTTCGTAATTTTCTAATATTTCTCATTATAATATTTGTAGATTTAATTAAGAAAACTAGGTTCTTTTATAAAATATTCAAAATTTGGTTATTTTCTAATGTTTCTTATTATAATTTTTGGAATTTTAAATAAGAAAATTAAGATTTTTTTATAAAATATTAAAAGTTTTGTCATTTCCTAATGTTTCTAATTTAAATATTTGTAATTTTAACTAAACAAATTAGGATTTTTGAAAAAATATTCAAAATTTCGTCATTTCCTAATGATTAAAATTATAGCATTTGTAATTTTAACTAAGAAAATTGGAATTTGACTATAAAATATTCTACGTTTCAACATTTTCAAATGTTTCTAATTATAAAATTTTTAATTTTATTTAAGAAAAGTAGGATATAGGATAATTTGTATCAAAATTTGATTATAATTTTAATGTTTTAATAACAAATCCCGTTTTTTTAAGTTTTTTCTTCCAAATTACATTTTTTAAAAATTTTTATTTTCTCTTTTTTTAACTTTGCTATTCTTAGTATTATCTATCGAATTTCTTATGGTAAATCGTTTTCCCTATCATATCTGATAAGAAATCAATTGAAAACTCATTAAAGATAGGCAATTTAGGGCAAACCACAACAATTTTGGTTTTATTTTCCAACTAGATACCAAAACAAATGAAAAATATGCAAGATCAGCAGAAGTCTTTACGTCAATAACAATTGGTTGTCGGTATTAGGAAAGATGATGAAAGTAAAAAATGCAATGACAAATTCGAGTGTTTGTTGATTGATTCATTCATTCTCATTGTTTGTCTGATTCGGATATTCCTTTTCCTATGTAAGTTGCTCAGATCGCGGTGTATTCATTGAAATAATTCGCACAGTTAACGTGGTTAGGTGACTCAGAAGTTGGCTAATACGTTTCTCCTTGTCGGTGATAACAGATTCCAGATGTTGCACTTTATTATTGAGCATATTGATAAACTCCTCTTTCGATTCATTAATTAGCATCAGTTCATTATATTTGTTTTTGGTAACTTCATTCAATTCCTTGTTGTTGGTTGGATCGACGACAATCGACTGTAGATTCTCATTCTCGGGTAAATTATTCATGGATTTGCCTTGTTGAAACTCAATTGGATCGGGCTGGGATTGAGCTTTGCCCGGTGGAGATCGTGTACGATTACGTGAACTCAATGGCATACCATCCCTCTCAATTTGCATTAAATGATAAAGTAATGCTCGAATCGAAATCAAATCTCCCGTTGCCAATAGCTCCAATGCCGGACGCATTAGCATATAACCAGTTTTACGCAATACCTTCAAACTAAATGTCTCCCAGTTGAGTAACTTTGCCGCCAGATTACCGTGCGACGTATAATTCTTCATGTTGACCAGCTTTGGTACGATACTCTTGAATAATAGTGCCATATTAACCACATCGGATAGATCACGTCGGGTGCGATGATTGAGCACGATCTGTTTGGCATTTAACCAATTGTCGAGCTCCTGTTGCTCATCGGCATTCAAATTGCGATTATTGTTTGCTGACATGGTTCAAAATTAAAATCTTTTTATCAAATATATATAGATGTCTTGTTGTATAAATCTTGTTGTATAAATCTTATAAGACAAAAGACGTACAATTTTTTGTAAGTTTAGAAGTGAAAGAATACAAATATTTTTGTGAGCAAATAGTCGATGAAATGTATGGAAAGTTTACAATGACAGCAGACTCTAAAGTTACTAAAAATCAAAGCTGAAAAAATTATTTGAATGAATTCGAAAATGTTAATTATAATAATTTTTGATAGGTTATTCTGTAAACGGATTAAAACTTTTATTTGAACTCAAAATGATATAATATAAATACCATTTTAAATGGTTTTCGTTAGGCTATACACTTTCTAGAACCAGTTGAGAATTCTAAGTCGCAAAAGTGACAAAATAGCTGTAAAATTGATCTAGCCCTTTGTGTATTGTTGTTAATTTAAATTTGTATTATGGAAATTCGATTTAAATTAATAAAATTATGAAAAATATTATTTAACCTTCTTTTCATAAACTTATTTTAAGCATCCATTAAATTTTTAATATAGAAATTTTATTTAAATTAATAAAATTATAAAAAAAAATTTTTTTTAATATAAGAAAATCATAGAATACCCTTATTTTAAACATCTATTCATTTTTTTCTATTATTTAATTAATTTTTTTTTATTTTAATTTTTTTTTTTAAATAAAATCTATACGGTTCCTGCTAAAAATCGCTTAATAATAAAAAAACTTCGTATTTTTCTAGGGTTTCTTTGATATACCAGTCGATAATCTCTATGCCGAGCCGGCGGTACTCAAATGGATCAAAGAGAACATTCCCGAATGGAAAAATTCGATTATTGTATCACCCGATGCCGGCGGCGCCAAGCGGTAAATAATATTAATAATTTAAAAAGGGAAAAATAAATGTTATATATTATTTTTACTGATACTTCTGATAGTGTGACTTCGATTGCGGATCGTTTGAATGTGGAATTCGCGCTGATACACAAGGAGCGCAAGAAGGCCAACGAGGTGGCCTCGATGGTGTTGGTCGGTGATGTTAAGGATAAGATTGCCATCTTGGTCGATGATATGGCCGATACATGCGGCACCATTGTCCATGCCGCCGATCGTCTGGTGGAAGCGGGCGCCACCAAGGTAAGTGACCCAAAAATTTAATTATTTACTTTAATTAAAAATTAAAATACATATAAATTTAGGAAATGAATTATAACATTTTAAGACTGAAAAGATCAAAAGATTAATGACTACATTATTTATAGTTTCAAAAAATTAAGAGCTGTCAACAAAATAATATTTAAAATTAATATAAATTTAGAGAATGAACAAACAAAATTTAGTTTAAATAACGTTTTAAAACTTAGAAAAATATAAAAACCTTTTTGAGCTAAATAAAAAACGTTTTTATAATTTCCTTCTTCTTTTTAAATAAAAATAATAAACTTTTCTAAAAAATTTATTACAATTGACAAAAAATAATTTAAAATAGATCTTTTAGCTAAATAAAAAATGATGATAAAATAATTAATTTCCCTGCCTTTTTAAATTAAAATAATAAACTTTCCTAAAAATATTATTAAAAAGATATTTAAATTTTTGATAAAATTTGAATAAAAATATTTAAAATAGCTAAAAAAAAATATTTTTTTAAATAATTAAATTGTTTGTTTTTTTAATTGAAATGAAATTTTTTTTTCACAATTATATTATAAAAATATATAAAATAATTAATAAAAAATGAATTGAAATATTAAAAATAATTTTGTTTAGCTAAATAAGAAATTATAAGTAATTCATTTGCTTGTTTTCAATTCAAATAAAAAAGTTTTCTAAAAATGTTAAAAAAATATATAAAATAATTTAGATAAAAATGAATTAAAATGTTAAAAAAAAATTGTATTTTAAAACAATACGAAAGTGTAATACTAAAGTATTTATTTGCTTGTTTTTTTGTATATTAAAATAAAAAGCTATTTTAAAAATAGTATTACAAAAATGTATAAAAATATTGATAAAAAATATATACATTTAGTAATAATTAAAAAAAAAAACAAAATTTTATCACTTTTATTTTAATTTATTTTTAAAATCTTTCTCTTTTTTTAATTTCTTTTCCAGGTGTATGCCATTCTGACGCACGGCATTTTCTCGGGTCCGGCGATTTCGCGGATCAACAACGCTTGCTTCGAGGCGGTTGTTGTTACCAATACTATACCACAGGATGGCCATATGCGGGATTGTCCCAAAATACAGGTAAACAGCAGCACTCTCTTTGCTTACAACAAGACTCTCTTAACTAAACTTTTCGCTCTCTCTTTTAGTGCATTGATGTGTCGATGATGTTCGCCGAGGCCGTAAGAAGGACACACAATGGCGAGAGTGTCTCGTATCTCTTCTCAAATGTTCCATACTAAAAGCAACAGCAGCAACAAAAAATTAACAACAACAACAAGAATATAACAACCACAACAACAACAACTAAAAAGTAATCTTCAACAAGTGTTGCAACAAATTGAAATTTGAATGCATATTTTTGCCATCATCAAATCGTTATATATTTTTTATTAACTATTAACTATGTAATTAAAACTCAAATCTGAGAAATGCAAAAAGTATCACTAATCGCCATTATTGTAATTATATAAAAAATAGCGTAAAACTACACACACAACAACAACAACAAAATAACTGCACACTTTATTGCCTTCATTATGTTGTATTTTTTTTATAATTTCAATTTTTTCAAACGCATTTTATAAAAAATACAAAAAACAAAGATTGTCAACTCTTAGAGAGATCGTTAGTTTTATAGATTATATAGTAAAAAAAAACAAAATATACACTTATACATATGCACACACACACTCACTCACATACTCACACACACACACACACACACACACACAAAGGATTGTAATTTTACACTGTGCAACAACTTTTTGATGATTCTTTTTAAAATCAAGTTTTGAATTGAAGGCAAGAAAAACGCAAAAAGTTTCTTTGCAAAAATGTTCAAAACAAACAACTAAAATTTTTAGTAAATTTAAGTAAATAAGAGAATACAAAACAACAAAAAATACACAATTGAAAAGAAAAACTTAGTAACTAGACGTTTAAAACAAACAACAACAAATTTAAAAATAAAAACAAAAATAATAAAAAAAATTAAGAAAACTAAAGAAAATATGTTTTTATTTACAATTAGAGTGTACTTTTATGATAAAAACAACAAAAAATTAAATAAAAAAAAAGGAAAAATATTTTTAGTAACGATTTTAGTTTCTTTTTTATATTATGCTTTTAAAACAAAAGTGAAGTCTTAATTATATTTCAAATAGAATTCTGAAAATATTGAGAGCTCTAGCTAAAAATGTTAACAAATTGTTGGACAGTACATCCAAATTTAGATACCAACAGTGTAAATTATTAGATTTGGATTGGGAACTTTTTTAAAAAACTCATAGGTATTTGAAATTTTTTAAAACCATCTTCGTAACCATTATTTTTCTAGAGATCTTCAAATACAATAAAATAAAGTATTTAAATATGTAAGTAAAAAACTTCATAAAAATTAAAAATACTTTGGATTAAAATTTATATTTTTTTTTCACATTCCTTAAAAAATGTTATCCAAATTATAAAAAAAAAATTGTCTTGATTAAAGATTAGATTTTTTAAATGCTTAAATTCGTGCCCAAAACAATTTTATTTTTTTAAAAGCTTAAGTATAACAACAAATTTAAGTTTCGAGCTGTAATTAATTTCAAAACAGTATTTTTTTTTTAACATAAGGATTTTTTTTGAAAACTTCTTGGCCAGATCTTCAGATATTATATAAGAACGTAATTAGACAGGAAGTTTTTACAAATTTCCTAATTAATTCTAGAACTTTAATAATACTATTAATCTTATATTTTGTTCTTCGTAACATTTTATCCAAATTATAAGGAAAAATAGTCTAGATTATAGATTTAAACCTTAAAATGGTCAAATTCAATCCCAAAACAATTTTATTTTTGAAAAAACTTTAAAATAACAACAAAGTTTAAGTTATTCAAATAAATTCTCTTAAATTCTTCAGATATTTTATACGTATTTTTTTTTTTACATTTTATCCAAATTATAAAAAAAAACTGGTCTAGTTCAAAGATTTAATTTTAAAAATGTTCAAATTTTTTAAAAATCTTCAAAATAACAACAAAGTTATTTAAATAAATTCTTCAGATATTTTATAAGTAAGTTTTGTTACAGATAGGTTGAAAAAAGATTCTAAAATTATTATTTTCAAAATTCCTAATATTCTTATATTTTTCTTTTACATTTTATTCAAATTATAAAGAAAAACAGTTTAGATTAAAGATATAATGTTTAAAATGTTCAAATTCATGTCCAAAACAATTTGATTTTTAAAAATAACAACATATTTGAGTTTTCGAGTGCAGTTGTATTTTCAGAAACAACATTTTTTTATTTTCATAATAAGGAGGTTTACAATAGGAGTATAACATTGTTTAAAACTCATCAAACTCCTCGGCGACATCCTCATCATTGTTGAGGCCCACCTCATTGAAATCCGACTCAAGCACCGCAATATTGTCCCTGGCCTCCGTGAACTCGCCCTCCTCCATGCCCTCGCCCACATACCAGTGGACAAAGGCGCGCTTTCTGAACATCAAATCAAATTTATACGAGAGATTGGTAAAGGCCACCGAAATGGCCGTAGTGTTGGACAACATGCAGCAGGCACGGGCCGTGGGACCCAAATCACCATCGGGCACAAAAGCGGGTCGCTCGTAATTAATGCCAATTTTGAAGCCCGTGGGACACCAGTCAACAAACTGTATGTGTCGCTTTGATTTAATGGCCGACACAGCGGCATTGACATCCTTGGGCACCACATCCCCGCGATAGAGCATACAACAGGCCATGTATTTGCCCGCCCTAGGATCACACTTGACCATCATGTTGGCGGACTCAAAGCAGGCATTAGTTAAACCCGTTATCGCATGTTGTTCATGCGCCGCACGCTCCGCACACATCAAGGGAGCATAAGCCACCAGAGGAAAATGAATCCTGGGAAACGGCACCAGATTCGTTTGAAACTCATTCAAATCCACATTCATGGAGCCGCTAAAACGCAACGAAGCCGTCGTCGAACTGACAATCTGGGCAATCAAGCGATTGAGATTCCTATAAGCTGGACGATCGACGCCCAGTTTATTGTTGCATATATCATAGATGGCCTCGTTGTCCACCATAAAAACACAATCCGCATGCTCGATGGTCGAGTGTGTGGTCAACAAGGCGTTATAAGGCTCGACCACCGCCGTCGACACCTTGGGCGATGGATAAACGGCAAAATCCAGTCGACACTTTTTGCTAAAATCATTTGCCAAACGTTCCATTAGCAAAGACGTGAACCCCGAGCCGGTGCCCCCACCCATCGAGTGGAAGATGAGAAAGCCTTGCAGCCCATCGCATTGCTCGGCAATTTTTTGCAGCCTGGAAGTGACCTTATCGATGACCTCCTTGCCAATGGAATAACGACCGCGAGCAAAATTATTCGCAGCATCCTCTTTACCGCTAATCAGCTGTTCCGGATGATATAAATCCTTGGTGGCGCCCGTGCGCACACTATCAATCACAGTGGGCTCAAGATCCACAAATATGGAACGTGGAACCTGTTTGCCGTTGCCCGTTTCGGTGAAAAAGGTGTGCGCATCATTGGCATTGGTGCTTTGACCCACTGTGGCGCTGGCGCTGCCACTTTCCGTTAGCTGCTCTTGGGTCTTGCGACTGCCATCTAAATTGATGCCATGCTCCAGCAAATATAACTCCCAGCAGGCGTTGCCAATCTGAATGCCGCACTGGCCAATTTGTATCGAGATCACTTCGCGCTGTCAAGCAAAACAAAAACAATTTCGTAACTTATTCCATTTCCTTGCTTTCTTTTTGATTTCTTTAATTAGTGCTCACCATTTTTTCTGTTTTAAAATCTTGCAAAACACTTTAAAATTTAACTCAATTGGAGCTTTTTTTCTGCTGTCGCCCAGTCACGATGCTGCACAAAATGGCAGCCGCAGAAGTGCCGTTACATTTGGCAAAGAGCACAAAGCGTAATGTCAGAGGACAGAGTTGTATTAATTCAAACTGCAGCTGGTGTGAAGCTCAGCTAAGTTGCAATATCTTTTTGTGAACTGCAGCTGGTGTGAAACTTAACTAAATTTTAATCTAATAAAGAACATTTTTAAGGAGCATTAAAAACTCTAATTAAATTAAAGTAATAAATTCATTGCCTCATTTTACTGCAAAAGTACTCACAGCTTTGTCCACATTTTTATAGAATGAGCACAAAGCGCAATGTCAGAAGACAGAGTTGTTTGTTTTGCCCGCAGCAGCTGGTGTGAAACTCAACTAAATTGCAGAATCGTTTTGTGAGCTGCAGCTGGTGTGAAACTCAACTAAATTGCAAACTCTTTTTGACTACTGTAGATAACTAAATTTTAAACGCATAAAAGACATTTTTAATGGAATTTAAAAATTAATTGCCCCACTACACTACAAAAAATAGGCACGACTTTTTCCACATTTTTATAGAATATGCAATTGTTGTCCTTAAAAACTTCAATCGATTTGCATTTTTACGAGCCGCAACTGGTTTGAAACTTGTCTAAACTGGCTGCACCCGACTTAATGAAAACTCTTCTCGATCAGAATTTGGTGTAAAACTTGACTAAGTGTTTACTTAATGCACAATTTAGCTGAATTAAAAGTAGACTTAGCTGCAGTTGGTTCAGAACTAGACTCAATTGTCTATGCTCAGCCAACTGCAGCTGGTTTAAAACTCGACTAAATTGTTAACTTAAAAATGACATTTTTAATGAGCATTACAAATAAAATATTAAATAAGCTTAAATAACATAAAATCATAAAACAATTGCCTCTTTTCACTACAAAATTAGTGCACACATTTAGCTACATTATTAAAAAATGAACATTCCATACAAAATGTGACAAATTTCAAGTGAAAAGCGGCGACATAAATTCCTGAATTTCACAAATGGCAAACTTAGTTTAATATTAAATGTAAAGCGGGTAAAAGGTGGTGATCCTGGCTAATCCTTGCTAACGCCCGGCGGCAGCGTCACATCAAAGACAATGGGCGCATTGTTGGGCAAATAATTGATGTCACAGGTGGAGGCATTCACATAGATGATCCTGCCATCGCTGGTGATGCCGTAGCCCTCGTGGACATGGCCAAACACATGGTATTTGGGTCTCACCCGCTGCTGCACGGTGCTCAGCAGCTCGACACAACCCGCCCGCACGCCCGAGCAACAGAGATCGCCGTGTCCCACGGGTGGCGTGTGTGTGACGAGGATGTCCACGCCCACGGGTATCTGATTCCACTTGTCCAGACAGGCTGTGCCACGCGGCACATTGAACGCCCAGCGACAGAATTCGGGCTGCCAGGGCGATCCATAGATGCGCACGCCCCACAGCTCGAGCAGCTCATCCTCCAGATAAGTGCAGTTGGTTAAGGCCTCGCGGATGTTGGGCGTCTGGACGGCGCTCTCCATGCTCTGCTTGTCGTTGCCCAGCGTGGGCAGATCGTCCAGGATGGACATGCCCGAGTGCTTGGAGCTGGCAAAAGGAATATATAGAAAGATTACTAAGAATTATAGCAGGGATTCAAACCCTAGTCGAAACCGATTGAAATTTAAAGCCGTAACAGAAACCGTAAACGAAAAAAAAAATTTTAATTTGAACGAAACCTAAAAACCGAAACTCTGTATACCGAATTTACCGTTTGGTTACCGTTTCATTTAAAAGTGTTAAAAATAAAACTTTTTTTCAGTTTTATTTATAAAAATTTAAAGAAAGTTTTATTTTTGAATGTTATTTTAAAAATTCCAATTAAGAGTTATGGTGTAACTTTTTAATACAATTTTAAAAGCATGTTTTATTTTCAATTTTTATAGTAAAAAATTCGAAAACCTAGTTAATAATAATTTAAAACGAAAAGTTTCAGGGATTCAAACCCTAACCGAAACCGTAACCTTTAACCGGTAAAAACCGATGGAAATTTAAAACCGTAACTTAAACCGTAACCGAAAAGAAAAATTTTCATTTGACCGAAACCTTTAAGCCGAAACTTTGTAAACCGTGATAGCCGTTTCATTTATAAGGGTTAATTTTGGTTTTTCATAAATAATATGCAATAAATATTGAAAGTCATGAAAAAGAAAGTTTTATTTTTAGTTGTTATTTTAAATGCAAATAAGTATTATGGTGTAACTTTTAAATACAATTTGAAAAGCATGTTTTTATTTTTCAATTTTTTTTATAAAAATTTAAAAAAAATTAAGGTTAAATATAATTTAAAACGAAAATTTTTAAACTGCTTCCGATTTTTTCGACTCAAAAGTCTTAAAATACCCGTATCTCAAAAAAATGTTCTTTTTATTTTGAATTTTGAATTTTTACTTGTGATATTCATGATCGCAGTTTTAATGGCACTGAAAAAGAGCAAATAAAATGAATTTGTCAAGTGAAATATTAAAATATGTTAAAATGTAACTAAACTACATAAAACTGAACGATATGTGAAATAAATGTGTGAATGAAACATTAAGAAAGTAATGCCTATTTTAATACTATTATATATTACATTATTAATATAATTTATACTTTTACAGACATTTTTTTTTGTTTGAACCGAAACCATACCGGCATTTCCAAAACCGAAACATACAAAAACCGGTTCACCGCTACAAAACCTTTATTCAAAGATTTGACGTAACCGATAACCGAAAACCTGAATGCAAACATAACCGAAACCGTAACTGCAACCGATATTCGTTTCGGGTTTGAGTCCCTGCTAAGAACCATGATGAAACTATAAGAAGGTCATGAATTCACACTCTTTCGAGGCGACGACGACAGAGATAGATATACAGTAGACTTGTTTTGTTTTGGTTTTCTTTACTCTTCACTCATTATCGTTTTGTGCGCTGTCGCCCCGAGCGAATAAATCACCTTCTTATAATTTCATCATGCCAAGAACTATAAAGTAACTATAAAAGGTTCAACTACGCACCGTTCCTTGCCCGGCTTGTTCTGAAACGGATGCGTGAAGGTGCGATCAAAGCTGAGCTCATGATTGCCGGCAATCACAATTTTGTGCTTGTGGGGAAGTGCACCAATCCAATTGTTGAACTCAATCACCTCCTGCAATTGCCCGCATTTGGTAAAATCGCCGGCGTGTATGAAAATATCACCATCGGGTATATCGAACTTGATGTAGGGCGTGAGGGAGTGTGTGTCCGACATGCAGACGACACGCGCCTTGTTGTTGGCCACCGTTGTCGTTGGCGGCTTCATCACGACTTTGATGACGCGCTGCGATTTGCTGATCTCATTCCAGGCCGCCGTTGGGTCCGCAGTCAGCGGATGAACGGACACGGTATCCATTGTTGATCTAGCACGTACTAATCAACAGCATGATAGTCACTATCGCTCAATAAGTACACGGTGTTTTGTTTTAAATCACAAAATGCACGCCGATTTGCCGATAAAAGATAAGAATATACGCAAAGCGTACATAACAAATATGTATTTCGCTCAATCAGCTGTTTTGGGTAGGGTTGTCGAGTGCTCTTTACAAACTGGCAAGGTTACCTTACTGACAAGGTAACACGTTTCATGGTTGCACTAAATTCAATGTGTTGCATTAGTTCTAGAGGTTCTAGAGTTCTAGGTATCCATTGTTGATCTAGCACGTACTAATCAACAGCATGATAGTCACTATCGCTAAATAAGTACACGGTGTTTTGTTTTAAATCACAAAATACACGCCGATTTGCCGATAAAAGATAAGAATATACGCAAAGCGTACATAACAAATATGTATTTCGCTCAATCAGCTGTTTTGGGTAGGGTTGTCGAGTGCTCTTTACAAACTGGCAAGGTTACCTTACTGACAAGGTAACACGTTTCATGGTTGCACTAAATTCAATGTGTTGCATTAGTTCTAGAGCTGGGACTTTAAGATTTTTAATAGAATCGATTACACTCGATTATGTGAGAAGAAAAAATCGTTTTAATATCAATTTTTTTTATTGAAAAAAAAATTTTAGCTTCAATTTTTTTTTTTTGATTTTAAAGTTTTGTTTTTTTTCTGTTGTTGCAGTATTTATATTACTTATCACAATTTTTAATGTTGTTTAACAGTTCATCATTAAAACCAATAAAAAAAGGAAAATAATAACAAAATAAATTCAGAATCAAATGACTAAAATTAACCTAGTTTAGTTCTTATTAGAGATGGAAAAACAGCTATTTTTTAGTACATTTTGTGTACTCAACAATACGCGCCTTTAAAAAATAGATTTTCTTAAAAACAAAATCGATTTTTATTTTACCAAAGAAAAAATCGATTTAAATCGATTTTATTTGCACAGTTATGACTATATAATTTTTTTTATTTCTTAGCTTTTTCTTTTAGCTGCCCAAATTCGTTTTAATTGCGTATTTTCCTATACTACCATCATTTGTGACGTCACAGCTGACAGGCAGATTGGCAATGTCGCAGCCGGGTGGCAACGCCGCCAGCTAAACAAAAAACAGCTGTGTCTGGCTGCTGTTTGTCTGCTTCTTACCACTCACGTATTGTACATTTTTTCGTTCAATCATTTTATCTACAATTTATTTACAATTTGCCAATAATTTGCACTTTAATTGTTTTCATTTGACGACAAGTTGTTGGTGTGCTGTCTGCCGCTGTGTGCGGGCAGAGCGCAAGCAGTGTGAAGTGAAAAGCGAATTTTGTAAACTAAAAAAAACAAAGATGGCTGCAATGCGTCTGAGAGAGAAGCAGCGACTTTGAGTGTAATTAGTGCATACGCAAGTGTTTTTGTGGGACCATAAAAAGCATAATAACGAAAAACAGGCATGGAACAAACGTTGGAGGTGCAGCCGGCGCAGCCGGACGCATTTCTGGATGTGAGCAGCGGCAACAACAGTGCGAGCATTGCAGGTGAGTTCTATTTTCGGGGCGACTCAATTATCGCTCTGCCTGGGTGCAGCCCCCTTTCGCAGTCGACGTCGCCGTCGACGTTAACGTCGCTGCTAATTGTTTACGCCCACCTATCAAGTGTGCATTTTATTTGCTCAACGTCTGCGTGCTTGTGTGTGTGTGTGTGTGTACTTATCACCTGGTCTGCTCTTCAATTCCTTTAGCACTCTGCGTCGGCGCTTTGGCGTCTGGTTTTGTTTCCTCATTTCTTAAGTGATGATTCACTTTGGATTGTGTTTCTTCTCTATACAGACAATCAACGTTTTATGGCTGTGAGTTTGTGTGTGAGTGTGTGTGTGCGTGTTTTTATGGTCATTGTTCTTTGACTTTGCCATAATTTATAGCTTGTGGGCGACGCAATTTATAAATGCGCTTTGACATCAAGAGAGGCCTGCTATTTACCGTTGCGTGTTGAGCTTTTGCCTCTCTCGCCCTCTCTCTCTCTCTGATCAGCATTGCACTCAATTTGACCTAGACCTAGTCTCTCATCTCACTCAGTTTTCGTTTGTTTGCTGCATCTCTCTTATTTCGCACATTCATTCACAGCAAATAATAAAATATTTTCTAAATGCTCTTTGACATCAAGAGAGGCCTGCTATTTACCGTTGCGTGTTGAGCTTTTGCCTCTCTTTCTCGCTCTCTCTCTCTCTGATCGGTATTGCACTCAATTTGACCTAGACCTAGTCTCTCTTCTCACTCAGTTTTGCGTTTGTTTGCTGCATCTCTCTTTTTTCGCACATTCATTCACAAAAAAAAAATAATAATAATGACGGACGGACGGATGGCGCGCGCAAACAAAAACCTTGATAATGACATTCAGAAAAGCCAGAACCGTCGAGTCAGTTTGGTCACAACCTTTGGCACTTATCCAACGGATTTTCCGAGTAGAGCAAAATTAGAAAAAAAAAACAACGCCAAAAAGTCAAATGTCGAGCGAACTAAACTGAGTGAATTGCATAAGTTGTGTGCGATACTCAAACGAGAGACTCCCCGTTTTAGTCTCTGTCCTGAAGCTTCAAAGCTCATTTGTTTGCCAACGCGCCAAGTGTCAAGTTGCAGTGCGTCTACACACACACACACACACACACTCACACACACACACAACGGTTTCGTTTGTAACGGTGCGTTCCGGTCGCGTGTTCGTCATCGCGTGCTTTTATTTTGTTTTCTTATTATTGGAATTATTTTTTGTTTTTGGCAACTTTTTTTGGCGTGGGCGTGATGTAATTTGCCATAAAAGCAGTTAACTAACACTTTGAAAGGGCATAAGAGTGTGTGTGTGTGTGTGTGTGTGTGAGAGAGAGAGAGGCAAATAACCAATGTGCTAATTCGCGCCCCTTTTGCTTTTTTGTTGTTTGTGTTTTGTGTACAAATATTTGTGCCCAGTTTTTTTTTCCTTGTTTTTTATGGCTTCCACAGTTAATAATCAATTTAGTTGTTTATTGTTACAAAAATTTCACTGTTTGCTGCGAAGATCGAAAGAAAAAAAAAAACTGTTTATTTAGAAATTTGCAATTGATTTAATGTTGATTTATGTAATATCCAAATGCAATAAACAAAAAGGGCGCAAAAGCTGAGAATGGATTATACAATGTAAGCCGCAAGGCTATGTATGTGTGTGTGTGTGTGTGTGTGTGTGTGTATGTGTGTGTGTATATGTGTGTGTGTGTGTTTGCTTGGTACGGAAATACGGCAAAGTTTTAGTACGCCACAAAAGTTCTTAGCTAATTGCAAATAACGGGGCGCGTCACATGCTGTGCTAAGTTTTTATCTAATTTATGTTAATGTCTCACATATTAGTGACACTGTGCGACAATAGCCAATATCAACAACAATAACAACAACAACAACGCATGCTGTGCGCTTACGCTTACGCAAATGTAAAACGTCGCGACGTCGCTGCCCGCTGCCGCTGTCGACGTCACTGGCTGCTCAGCTGTTTTCGATTGTTGTTGCTGTGTGTGCGGCTTTTGTCAATTCGCCGCTGGCAACAGCTGTTTGACTCACACGAGTTACGCTCTCTTTATCTCTCTCTCTCTTGCGCTCTCTCGCTGTTAATCATAATTTTAAATAGACAATTATCGTTTGTTTTGATTTTGTGCTTTCAATTTGCGAGCGCGCGCGCTCAGCTTTTTTTTTTCTTGACTTTTGTCTTTTGCTTTGCGCTTGCTATTTATTATTACTTTGTTGTTGTTGTTGTTGCTGCCGTTGCTTGAAATGTTTTTCGGGCTGCGCAACGCGCGCGTTTTTCGCCGCAGTCGAAATTTGTCGTCGGCAGAGTTCGCCTCGTATTTTAGCATTCGCGTATTATTTATTTGAAAGAAATTGTGTTTTGTGTGCGATCAGAACGTGAAGATATATA
>JBAMBJ010003226.1:0-41532 GCA_037043495.1 Drosophila recens | reverse complement strand
GTATCCATTGTTGATCTAGCACGTACTAATCAACAGCATGATAGTCACTATCGCTAAATAAGTACACGGTGTTTTGTTTTAAATCACAAAATACACGCCGATTTGCCGATAAAAGATAAGAATATACGCAAAGCGTACATAACAAATATGTATTTCGCTCAATCAGCTGTTTTGGGTAGGGTTGTCGAGTGCTCTTTACAAACTGGCAAGGTTACCTTACTGACAAGGTAACACGTTTCATGGTTGCACTAAATTCAATGTGTTGCATTAGTTCTAGAGCTGGGACTTTAAGATTTTTAATAGAATCGATTACACTCGATTATGTGAGAAGAAAAAATCGTTTTAATATCAATTTTTTTTATTGAAAAAAAAATTTTAGCTTCAATTTTTTTTTTTTGATTTTAAAGTTTTGTTTTTTTTCTGTTGTTGCAGTATTTATATTACTTATCACAATTTTTAATGTTGTTTAACAGTTCATCATTAAAACCAATAAAAAAAGGAAAATAATAACAAAATAAATTCAGAATCAAATGACTAAAATTAACCTAGTTTAGTTCTTATTAGAGATGGAAAAACAGCTATTTTTTAGTACATTTTGTGTACTCAACAATACGCGCCTTTAAAAAATAGATTTTCTTAAAAACAAAATCGATTTTTATTTTACCAAAGAAAAAATCGATTTAAATCGATTTTATTTGCACAGTTATGACTATATAATTTTTTTTATTTCTTAGCTTTTTCTTTTAGCTGCCCAAATTCGTTTTAATTGCGTATTTTCCTATACTACCATCATTTGTGACGTCACAGCTGACAGGCAGATTGGCAATGTCGCAGCCGGGTGGCAACGCCGCCAGCTAAACAAAAAACAGCTGTGTCTGGCTGCTGTTTGTCTGCTTCTTACCA
Source organism: Drosophila recens (assembly GCA_037043495.1). Classification (NCBI taxonomy): domain Eukaryota; kingdom Metazoa; phylum Arthropoda; class Insecta; order Diptera; family Drosophilidae; genus Drosophila; species Drosophila recens. The sequence continues at coordinate 40,629 of JBAMBJ010003226.1, read as the reverse complement.
CTCACGTATTGTACATTTTTTCGTTCAATCATTTTATCTACAATTTATTTACAATTTGCCAATAATTTGCACTTTAATTGTTTTCATTTGACGACAAGTTGTTGGTGTGCTGTCTGCCGCTGTGTGCGGGCAGAGCGCAAGCAGTGTGAAGTGAAAAGCGAATTTTGTAAACTAAAAAAAACAAAGATGGCTGCAATGCGTCTGAGAGAGAAGCAGCGACTTTGAGTGTAATTAGTGCATACGCAAGTGTTTTTGTGGGACCATAAAAAGCATAATAACGAAAAACAGGCATGGAACAAACGTTGGAGGTGCAGCAGGCGCAGCCGGACGCATTTCTGGATGTGAGCAGCGGCAACAACAGTGCGAGCATTGCAGGTGAGTTCTATTTTCGGGGCGACTCAATTATCGCTGCCTGGGTGCAGCCCCCTTTCGCAGTCGACGTCGACGTTAACGTCGCTGCTAATTGTTTACGCCCACCTATCAAGTGTGCATTTTATTTGCTCAATGTCTGCGTTCGTGTGTGTGTGTGTGTACTTATCACCTGGTCTGCTCTTCAATTCCTTTAGCACTCTGCGTCGGCGCTTTGGCGTCTGTGTTTTGTTTCCTCATTTCTTAAGTGATGATTCACTTTGGATTGTGTTTCTTCTCTATACAGACAATCAACGTTTTATGGCTGTAAGTTTGTGTGTGTGTGTTTGTGTGCGTGTTTTTATGGTCATTGTTCTTTGACTTTGCCATAATTTATAGCTTGTGTGCGTCGCAATTTATAAATGCGCTTTGACATCAAGAGAGGCCTGCTATTTACCGTTGCGTGTTGAGCTTTTGCGTCTCTCTCGCTCTCTGATCAGCATTGCACTCAATTTGACCTAGACCTAGTCTCTCTTCTCACTCAGTTTTCGTTTGTTTGCTGCATCTCTCTTTTTTCGCACATTCATTCACAAAAAAAAAATAATAATAATGACGGACGGACGGCGCGCGCAAACAAAAACCTTGATAATGACATTCAGAAAAGCCAGAACCGTCGAGTCAGTTTGGTCACAACCTTTGGCACTTATCCAACGGATTTTCCGAGTAGAGCAAAATTAGAAAAAAAAAAACAACGTTTGTTGTTGTTGTTGCTCGCCAAAAAGTCAAATGTCGAGCAAACAAACTGAGTGAATTGCATAAGTAGTGTGCGATACTCAAACGAGAGACTCCCCGTTTTAGTCTCTGTCCTGAAGCTTCAAAGCTCATTTGTTTGCCAACGTGCCAAGTGTCAAGTTGCAGTGCGTCTACACACACACACGCACACACAAAAACTCACTCACAACGGTTGCGTTTGTAACGGTGCGTTCCGGTCGCGTGTTCGTCATCGCGTGCTTTTATTTTGTTGTTTTTTTTATTATTGGAATTATTTTTTGTTTTTTGGCAATTTTTTTTGGCGTGGGCGTGATGTAATTTGCCATAAAAGCAGTTAACTAACACTTTGAAAGGGCATAAGAGTGTGTGTGTGTGTGTGTGAGAGAGAGGCAAATAACCAATGTGCTAATTCGCGCCCCTTTTGCTTTTTTGTTGTTTGTGTTTTGTGTACAAATATTTGTGCCCAGTTTTTTTTTTTATGGCTTCCACAGTTAATAATCAATTTAGTTGTTTATTGTTACAAAAATTTCACTGTTTGCTGCGAAGATCGACAGAAAAAAAACTGTTTATTTAGAAATTTGCAATTGATTTAATGTTGATTTATGTAATATCCAAATGCAATAAACAAAAAAGGGCGCAAAAGCTGAGAATGGATTATACAATGTAAGCCGCAAGGCTATGTATGTGTGTGTGTGTGTGTGGGGATAAGTGTAAATGTGTGTGTGTATTTGCTTGGTACGGAAATACGGCAAAGTTTTAGTACGCCACAAAAGTTCTTAGCTAATTGCAAATAACGGGGCGCGTCACATGCTGTGCTAAGTTTTTATCTAATTTATGTTAATGTCTCACATATTAGTGACACTGTGCGACAATAGCCAATATCAGCAACAACAACAATAACAATAACAACAACGCATGCTGTGCGCTTACGCATACAAATGTAAAACGTCGCGACGTCGCTGCCGCTGTCGACGTCACTGGCTGCTCAGCTGTTTTCGATTGTTGTTGCTGTGTGTGCGGCTTTTGTCAATTCGCCGCTGGCAACAGCTGTTTGACTCACACGAGTTACGCTCTCTTTATCTCTCTCTCTCTTGCGCTCTCTCGCTGTTAATCATAATTTTAAATAGACAATTATCGTTTGTTTTGATTTTGTGCTTTCAATTTGCGAGCGCGCGCGCTCATTTTTTTTCTTGACTTTTGTCTTTTGCTTTGCGCTTGCTATTTATTATTACTTTGTTGTTGCTGCCGTTGCTTGAAATGTTTTTCGGGCTGCGCAACGCGCGCGTTTTTCGCCGCAGTCGAAATTTGTCGTCGGCAGAGTTCGCCTCGTATTTTAGCATTCGCGTATTATTTATTTGAAAGAAATTGTGTTTTGTGTGCGATCAGAACGTGAAGATATATACAGTCGAACTTCTCTAACTCGAACTTCCCTAACTCGAAGTTTCTCTAACTCGAACAAAATCGAGTGGCAATAGCGTTTACTGAGCAAATTTCATACAATTCTGTCTCCCTAACTCGAACTTCCCTAACTCGAATTTCTCCCTAACTCGAACAAAAATATTGGCCCGTACTTCTGTAAGTCGAATTTTTCGGGAAAATCTCCAACAAAGTTTGAATTTTTTTTCGTTTCTATTTTATACTTTTGTTACCGGATCGTTTGTATACAGTGGATCACAGCTTATTTCAACCAGCACCTTCAAAAAAGTTTAGGCGTCTGTAAAATCTAAACTAAGCGAGGTATCAAAAAAATTTAAATGCAGGTTGTTAGTCTGATGTTTCAACTTATTTAATATGAAATCATTTATTTTTTAAATATTGTTTTAATATTTTATAACAATTAAAAACTAAAAAATGAGCCAAAAAAAAGGCCACAGCTTATTTCAACCACTTGAGAAAAAAAAATTTTAAAACATAGATTTTAATAATACCACAAAAATAAGTACTAGGTATGACTATCCTTTTGGTCAACCACTATTTCTATCCTTTTTGGCATGGATTCGACCAACTTTTGGGCCACTTGTGGCCCATTCTTCAAGCAATGCAGTTTTGAGCGAGAAACTGTTCCCAGCCACTTTAAAAGGAGGCACTCGCTCAGGAAAATTGGTGAGACGTTTGGACTTAGTGATTCTATAGTCCAGAGCATCATTTACAAATTTTTTTCGCGAGAATGGAACCCGTGATAAGGCCAGAAATGCTCCGAACAAAATTTTCAATTTAAAGGATGAGCGCTATTATGTTCAGAAAATTCGGAAGGATCGAAGGATATCGGCTCCAAAAGTGACCAGTGTAGTTGAGAAAGACTTGGACTAGTCATGCCAACCTGAAAAGATTCGCGGTGTGCTTCGGGAGCATGACTTTAATGCCCATGACATAACGCTACCACCGCCATGCTTAACTGTAGCGCATCAATTTTTATTTTCAGTTCTGTTTTTGGCTAACGCCACACATAAGAGGCTCCATCTTACACAAAATTAGTAAATTTGGACTTATCATAGAATAACATTGTATTCCAGAAACTAATGTCCTTGTAAAAGTGCTCCTGGACAAACTTTAGTCGATACTTCTTATTTTGGTCGCTTATAAAATTCATCTTGTGGGGTGCTCTGGCATAAAAGTCATGCTCCCGAAGCACACCGCGAATCTTTTCGGAGTGGCATGACTAGTCCAAGTCTTTCTGAACTACACTGGCCACTTTTGGAGCCGATATCCTTCGATCCTTCCGAATTTTCTGAACATAATAGCGCTCATCCTTTAAATTGAAAATTTTGTTCGGAGCATTTCTGGCCTTATCACGGGTTCCATTCTCGCGAAAAAAATTTGTAAATGATGCTCTGGACTATAGAATCACTAAGTCCAAACGTCTCACCAATTTTCCTGAGCGAGTGCCTCCTTTTAAAGTGGCTGGGAACAGTTTCTCGCTCAAAACTGCATTGCTTGAAGAATGGGCCACAAGTGGCCCAAAAGTTGGTCGAATCCATGCCAAAAAGGATAGAAATAGTGGTTGACCAAAAGGATAGTCATACCTAGTACTTATTTTTGTGGTATTATTAAAATCTATGTTTTAAAATTTTTTTTTCTCAAGTGGTTGAAATAAGCTGTGGCCTTTTTTTTGGCTCATTTTTTAGTTTTTAATTGTTATAAAATATTAAAACAATATTTAAAAAATAAATGATTTCATATTAAATAAGTTGAAACATCAGACTAACAACCTGCATTTAAATTTTTTTGATACCTCGCTTAGTTTAGATTTTACAGACGTCTAAACTTTTTTGAAGGTGCTGGTTGAAATAAGCTGTGATCCACTGTATGTTATATTGATTTACATTAGCATATTGTGATGAAATATGATAGAATATTGCATCAAAAATTACTTAAGCTTGTGAAATTGCTATAGGAAAGATGTTCGTAATGTACTTCTTTGTCAGCGCATCAGTGTACTAAAATGTTTAAGAAAATATTCAAACTTTTTAGTAGTTAAGGAAATTGAAAGTAGACCAAATAAATTAAAGTTGCTGAAAAATGTGGTATCTCAGCAAAAACATTTTTCATGATATTAAAAAATGAAATATTAATTATGATGACATTTGAATAGGGAACTTATTCTGGTTAAGGCAAAGGAACGAAGAAACCAATTTTTGAGAATATTAACAGGTCTTGAACAAACTGAAATCTTATTTTGTTGAAAATAACAGAAAAAATTGAAATTTGAATTGTACTTATGATTGAATGCATTTGTAGTTTCTTTTAAAACACTCAAAAAAAAAATTCCCTAACTCGAAGTCTCCCTAACTCGAACTTTTTTCTTGGATAATGGTGATTCGAGTTAGGGAAGTTCGACTGTATATATATATATTTTGAACTCATCTATACATATATAAAACAAAAACGTATACGCGCACATAAGTGTATATAAATAAATATATTTAAATTGTAATTTGACAATAGTTTTTAATGTTGTTATTGTTGTTGTGACTGCTGTCGATTTGAATTTGAAAACGCTGAGCTCATTTTTTTGAGAGAGAGAGAGAGAGACGCCTTTAAACTGGCTAATTAGCATAATAAAAAAGCATTATAAATACATAAATCAACTGCGATACTTTATACCAAAATACAAAATACATATACTTGTATAAAACTGTGAAAATTACTAAATAATCAGCATTGTTATACATAGTATATTTAATTTTTGACATTTTAAGATTTTTAAACAACTTGTTATACGCTTGCAGTGGGTATTCAAATTTTGTGAACGGTTTGGTTTTAATCATTTCTTACAATTTGGATTAAAATCAGTTGTGAAAAAAATGTATTTATAAATACAGTCGAACTTCCCTAACTCGAAGTTTCTCTAACTCGAACAAAACCGAGTGGCAATAGCGTTTACTAGGCAAATTCCATACAATTCTACTTCTCTAACTCGAACTTCCCTAACTCGAATTTCTCCCTAACTCGAACAAAAATATTGGCCCCTACTTCTGTAAGTCGAATTTTTCGGGAAAATCTCCAAGAAAGTTTGATTTTTTTTTTCTTTTCTGCGTTATGCTTTTGTTAACGGATCGTTTGGATATGTAATATTGATGTACATTAACATATGGTGATGTAATATGATAAAATATTGCATCAACAATTTTTTAGGCTTGTGAAATTGCTATAGGAAAGATGTTCGAAATGTACTTCTTTGTCAGCTCAATAATATTTATCATGACACCAGCACGTGTAACTATTCAAATGTTTATCTCTTTAAGACATTTTTAAACTTATTTGTTAAGAAATTGAAAAGTGGACCAGTTTCCATTATATTAAAAAATGGAAAAAATTAATTATGTCATTTGAATCGGGAACGTCTTCTGGATACAGCAAAAGAACGATAAAACCTATTTTGAGAATATCGACAGGTCTTGAAAAAACTGGAATTTTTTTGTTGAAAAAAGCAAAAAAAAGTTTGCAATTTGAAATGTATTTATGAAGGAATGAAATTGTAGTTTCATTTAAAAAACTAAAAAAAAAAAATTCCCTAACTCGAAGTCTCCCTAACTCGAACTTTTTTCGTGGATAATGGTGATTCGAGTTAGGAAGTTTGACTGTAAATACAAATATAAAATACATAATTAAATTCACAATTTAATTCGTAGCATTGGAAATATTAAAATATAAAAAAATTAAAATTACAAAAAAATATATAAAAATAAATAAAAATTAAAAAATATAAGATATTTTATCTATCAAAAGTCTATAATAAAAAGTTAGGATTGGAAATAAATAATAAATAATTAAAATATACCTGCAATTGAAAATATGAAAAATAAAACAAAAATATATTTGTCTAAATAAATAAAAAATAAAGAAAAAATAATATTATCTAATCAGAAGTCTATAACAAAAAGTACTAATTGACAATAAGTACATTTAGGTTCTAAATAATTATAATTATATTATATTTGCAATTTAAAATATTAAAATAAAAGAAAAAAATAATAAAATAAATATTAAAATTAAAAAGACAATAATTTTATCTAATTAGAAGTCTATATCCAATTTATGAAAACAAGTAAATATTATACAATTATAATTATAATATATATGCAATAATATAATATTATATAAAATCTGCAAGAGTATAACAACTTCGGCTAACTGAATTAATCTGTTTCTTTTTTTTGTTTTACTCTAATCAAAGTCTTTGAACATCTGTACAATTCAAGTGCCTTTTTTTATAAGAAATTTCCCTGGTTTCGTTTCGATTTTTCGATTAACGTCACTCGCGTTTCGGTGACACATTTATGAGCTGTTAGTCTCAGTGTGTGTGTGTGTGTGTGTGTGTGTGTGTATGGCCTGTTCTTATCAGCTGATTTTATACTAAATACAAAAAAAAACACAAAATAAACGAAACAACAAAACAATAATCCTAAACTAAACGACGCACAAATGCTGCTAAATTAATTACAACTCATAAATATAATTTGTGTTTAGATAGTGAACGAATATCAAACAAAAACAAAAGGCTCACGTGCCTCTCTAATTACGACAACTAACGTTTATTTAATCGACGTTCCCCTACTGCCCCTTTCCTCCCAAAACTAAAAACAAGTCAACTATTTTAATACTAAATAGTACTCGCAATTTGTGAATCTGCCTGGGCAACATTTTCCTAGCTGTGATTATTTTACAAATTTATGCGCCAGTTTCATGTTATGGAATTTTCAATGGACACCAAAAAAACTAAAAGGTAAAATTTATAGTACGCTCAGATATCCATTAAAATGTCGCATTTTACTGTCGCATATTGTCAATTTACTGTCTATTAATTAATGTTGTCTAAGCTCTGTAAGTAGAGTGATAAAAAGGAGTGCAATTAAGTGAATTTTGGAGTGTCTATCAAGAAACTCATCGAATGGAATATTAAGGGGTATCTGCAATTCGAACACACTTAAAATTTGACCTATTTTGAAATAAGTTTGTTCAATTCTTAATAGTTTTGTTAAATATCTATTTTCGATATTATCATTTCAAAATTTTAACTAAAATAAATTTAATAAAATACAATAAGAACTCTTGATGGAAATTTTGAAATTTCTGAGTAAATATAATTATAATTAAGTGACATTTTTGAGTGTATATCAAGAAACTCATCTTTCTCTCTACAGTTTGTCCAAATTTTAATGATTTCGTCAAGCCTCTATTTTCGATATCATCATTTTTTATATGCTTTATAATTCTGTGTAAAAGAAATTCAATAAAATTCGATAGGAATTCATGATGGACATTTTGTAAAGATATCTTTCTTCAATTTTGAGTAATTATTTGTAGCTGAAAATTTGTTAAACCCTTATAATCGAAAAGAGAAAACTACTTCCAAACAAATCGTAAATTTCAAACAAAAATGTTCTACAAATTTATTTTCCTCAAAATATTTTCGGGAACATTTGCCGTTTGGTTAAAGGGTATCTACAGTTCGAGCACACTTCTGCGTGAAGTTTTTCCAAGTTTTAATAGTTTTGTCAAGTTTCTATTTCCAATTTATTTTTCACATTTTTTATAATTTTAGCTTAAAGAAATTCAATAGAAATTCTTGATGAAAATTTTGAAAGATTTGTTTTTTTTTTTTGATTTCTGAGTAAATATTTATGTGTTAATCCCTGATAATCGAAATGAGAACTACTCCCAAACAAATCGTAAATTTCAAACAAAAATGTTATAGCATAAATATATTTTCCACAAAATATTTTCGGGAACATTTGCCGTTTGTTCGTTTTGAAAATTGCGCATTGAGAAAAAAAAATCGAAAACAACAAAAATAAAAAAAAAACAACACAAATATTTTTGCTATTGCTGCAGTTTTTCAACTTTTGGCTCACAGAAATTGTATAAGAGAGTGAGGGTAAGAGAGAAGAGACTAAGAAAGAGAGAGAGAGGGAAACTGTGATGAAGAGGAGAGATATGTCTTTGCCAAGTTGTTGTTGTTTGTTTGTTGTTGTTGTTTGTTAAATGACACATCCATAGCGCATTTTGTATAACAAGAAAATTTAGACGATGTTTTTCCGTTGACTTTTTGGAGGCGGCTTTTCTGAGTGAAAACTGGGATGGAAACTGTGTGAGCGTGTTAATACATTATTAATAATAAAAATACACAAATACAAATGGTGGAATATGTCTTTTTGGATTTTGTGTGTATATTTTCAGCGCCATTTTTAATAATTGCTGCTGCGCATTTGCATACCCTGTAATTTTCATAATTACCTGCAAATGATGGTATATTAATGTGTGGATTATAATTGGAGTTACTGAATTTGGTATGATCATACACCTTGTGACAAATATAGTTGAGTTTTTTAAGGTACCGCAAACAAACACATTCAGAGTAAAATAAACTAAAACCTTAAAGAAATTAATCTCGGAAAAATTTCAGTTGTACTATTTTAATATTTGCAATAGAAATAAATCATAATTTTCAGTTTCATTTTAAGAATAACATTTATGTTGAATTTTTTTTTATTGTTTTTGATAAAAACTATTTAATGATATTTTTTTAATTCTCCCTGAAACTTTTGTTTTGATAAATTTATTTGATTAAATTATTTTTTAAACTAAGTTATATTATTTTAAAATTTGTATAGAAAGTATAAATTTTCAGTTTCATTTTAAAAATACATTTTTGTTGAATTTTTAATTGTTTTTGATACAAACTATTAAATTATATTTATTTAATTGTCCCTGAAATTTTGTTTTAAATCTAAATTAACTGAAAAATATATAGGTCATCGTTTAGTTCATCATTCAATTGTTTATTTAATACTCTCATGCTTGCCACATGTTTAGATAAATGATGAACAGACATGAGTTTACCTTTTATTGCATTTGAATGGCAAAAAGAAAATTGAACATTTTCTCAGCTATTTTCCATAGTATTTTGCGCAATTCTCTTGACAGCTCGGACAACCTTAAATACTGCCTCACACTAAATATTTGGTAGAATGAAAGCTATACGGAATTGCTTTTATGGAACTGTCTCTTTTAAACCTTATCAATTATTCAGTGACAGTGAAAACTTTTGCCCTGAACTTCGACGGTGACCTTTAAGTGCCGTCGTATTTTGTCAGGTCCTTGGTGTCCTGCGGAACAGCTGACGACGGCATTGGGTAAAGAAAAAAAAAAGAAGAAGACCTGCCTCATTCTCACACGGCCTATCCGTTTACCATTTTACTATTTATTATTTATAATACTTGCTACCCTTTTTTTGTAATCTAATGACAGTCAAAGGACAACACGATTTGAGGATTGCACTTGAAATAGGACTTTTGTTCATTTGTATTGATTGATTTCGTTTAGTTTTGTCGGAGAGGTCATGCTCCAAAATAATATAATTGAGCATTCTATTTAGGTAGGGTTACCTTTTTACCATGTGATGTATTGGATAGTTAAAGTAAATTATAGATAACCAACTCGTTGTAGTAAATAGTCGTTGAAATAGTTCAGTTATAGATTATCTAAAAGCTCTAAATGTCCTTGTTATTTTCACTTTTCTTAATTGCATTCTTACTAAGTCAAGGTGAACCAAACCAACTTTAAGATTGTAAGAAAAAGTCTTAGTTCATTTTTTTGTAGGCGTTTTACGTTGATTTTATCATTTGACACATGGATGATTTATGTTAGGCGAGTTGAAGTGTAGATTAGATTATGAGATTAAACAGTTTTTTAAAAGGTTTAGCTATATTTTGATGCATGCCTTAAATTTTGTCTGGGATTGTTGTTAAGTAAAATTGTAGGATATTATGGATGGTTTGTAAAAATTATAGCCTTCTAGCTCTAACCGTTTTGGCTCCCTTTTTATGTATATTAAAAGTTAGTTGTATTTTCATGAATACCTAAAAAAAGTTTAAGGATTGTAAGTTATGAAATACGGATGGTTTGTAAAAATTTCAGCCTTCTAGCTCTAACCGTTTGGGCACCCTTTATACATATTTTTTTATAGTTTTTCAAATGGTTATATTTTCATGCATACCTTATATGTATCTTGTTTGGGATTTTTGTTAAGAAGAATTGTTAGGTAATATGGATGATTTGTAGAAAAAAAAGCCTTCTAGCTCTTACCGTTTGGGCTCCCTTTATAAATACTAAAAGTTTTTCAAAAGGTTAGTTCTATTTTTATGCATACCTTAAATATTGTTAGGGATTTTTTTGGTAAGAAATTTGTAGGAAATTATGTATGGTTTGTAAAAATTTCAGCCCTCTAGCTCTAACCGTTTGGGCTCCATGATAAATATATAGGAATATATATTTTATATTGTTTATTTATAAAAGTACGTATCGAACACTGATTTTCAGATTTATATCTATAGAATTTATTAGTTTTAAGTCTTAATTCTCTCTTCAAATATCAAAATAAATAAAACAATTCTTCGAATTTTTGAAACATGAACTTCTCTAGAATTTGCAACGTTCTTGACCGAAATACAGAAACAGATATAGATTCCGATGTCTGCTTAGGGCAATTTGAAAAGTCCATTGTAATGCCCAAGTCAAATTCGTATTTGATGGTGAAATCAGCTTTTCGCTGGAAATCGTTATCATAAAATGTTATAGACTGATAAATGAATACAAATGTACATATGGGAATACGTATTCATACATATGTGAGTAGTGGGTTAGAGAAGCCTTGAAACTTGCTCGTCATTTGTTTGTTTTGCATACATAGATTGACAGATTGATGGCGGGTGGCGTCATCAATCTATACTGATATTTTTGCGAGACATGCGATGATAATGATAATGAAAATGTGTATGATAATGATAATGAATGAATGCCATGTTCGTTACATCGTTAAAGTTTTGCTAATTAAGATACAAAATTTTACAAATGGGGAAATGAACTTTTTAAGATAACAAACAACATAAAAAATCTATTTTTGTATGTATTTATGTTAGTGTGTGTTTGACACACCCACAAAATAAACCATGATGAGATAATAATATTTTCTATTTGCAGATTTGATTTATTAGGCGCGTGCTAACTCAAGATTTGGGTAACACATTATAAACAAAACAAAAAAAAAAGAGTTAACAAATTGTAAACATACATAAGCTTTGTTGTTGCTGTTGCTAAATCGTTTAGTGGGAGTGTGTTGGGGGCATTCTCTAGCTGAATCATACATTTTTAGCGCTTGCAAATACGTTAACTCATAACTCACGCATAGATATGTAGAGTATGTTTTTTTGATAAGAGCTAAAAGCCATTTGCAAGTCATGTTTGGGTTTCTCTTCTTTTATACCTTTGCAGCGGGTGTTATAATTATACTTAAAAAAGAAGTAAAAGGTGATATTGTATTCGTTGTTTTTATTATATACTTTATACAAATAATTTATATATATTTTAGATCAGCAAAAGCAGTTGAGTTAATATAAAAACATGGCTATCTGTCCGTCTGTTTCTATGGAAACTAGTCGAGCGGTTTTGAAGCTTTTTTGTTGAAACTTGGCTTATAAAGAAGAAACTTTGTTTAACAAGATAGAAACATATTTAATAATATTTTATGCATCCTTACCAAATTTTCTGAATATTGGGATACCATATCATCGAAATTATCGCTTAAAAATCAATCTTTGGTATGAAAAACATTTTTAATTTATTGAGATATCTCCTTACCAAAATTTGTTAAAATTTTACTATTTTATCATATATAGAATCGAGAGTCATTTTAAGTTTTAAAACAATTTTTTAATCATATGAGAAAAACCTGCGCATGCATATAGAATCCCATTGTTTTGTTAATTTTTGAAATATTGCTAAATCGATATTAAGTCAAATTCATGAAATTAAAAAGAAAAATATATTTTTTCCGAAGCAATTTTAAGAATACGGCAAAAAAATGATCGTTTCTTATATTTTGTTAAACACCGTAGCTGCCTTTGAAGGGATTGCTTTTAAATCAATTTTTCGCATAAGATACTTTGGCGTTCTTAGAGATATCTAAAAAAAAAACAACTCACAAATTGTGTATTTAATAAGATTGTATACCAAATGTGCAGAAAATCAAATTATGATTTTATTAAGCTGAAAATCCATTTCATTTTGTATGAAAAAATTATTATTTCAAAATATTTAAATTGAATAAAAATTAAAGTGCTAGTTTTATAAAAAAAAACCTCTGCAAGGGTATTAAAACTGCGGCTTGCCGTAGATTAAAGTGTTTTTTTAATGCTTTATTGACTTGTTTGTTGTTTGTTTGTTTATTTGTTTTTTAGGCACAAATCCAAACCCAAATGAGCAACAAACGAGCGAAGCAGCCACAGTTGTTGTTGCTACGGCTGCTGTTGGCGGCTCACCAAACTCGAATCTAAACCCAACAACAACAACAGGAGCAACAATAACAGGAGCAGCAGCAGGAGCAGCAGCAGGAGCAGCAGCAGCAGCAACAACAACAACAGTTGCTGCAATAAATACAACGCCTACACGGAGTCCACAACGCAGCAATGTTGTCGCTTATCAGGAAGATGCTTATCAGTTGACAGCAGCAGGAGGCGATGTTATTGATAACGAGACACAGCTGGAGACAAATGGTTCACCTGGCGCTCAAAGGCAATCTGTGAACTCGGGTGATTATAATAGTCAACAACAATCGACACCAAAATCTGGACGGAATAGCAGCAATAATGGAACTAACGCCAGTGGCACCACATCCCCCATTAATTATCAAATATTGGGTGACGAATACCCTTATGGCTTGGAGTATGAATCACAGCAGCAGCAGCAGCAACAACAACAACAACAACAACAACAACAACAACAACAGCCTGTTGTGAGTCAATTAATTATTCAATAATCGTAGTGACTATATAATTCACTGTTGAAAAATTTGTGATTATATTAATGATTACGATTAAAAAATATCAAAAATAATCTAAAATTATTACAATTATTCAAAAATAATCAGAAAAATTCAAAATAATCTTTCTGAATATTTCGGATTAGTTCTGAATTTGTTCCAATTATTTTGGCTACTTTGATTTGAAAATTTAAAATAATTTAATTGTTACTAAATAGTCATAAATAATTAGAAATTATCAAAAATAATCAGAAATAGTCAGAAAAAAATTAAAAATAATCAGAAAAAAATTAAAAATACTCCGAGTACTCAAAAAGATAATTTTTATTATTTTTTAATTTTTTTCTGTTTTTTTCTGATTATTTTGGCTGACTTTATTGTGAAAATTTAAAATAATTAGATTTTTACTAAATAGTCATAAAATATCAGAAATAATCAGAAATAATCAAAAATAATCAGAAAAAAATAAAAAACAATCCGAATACTTAAAAAGATTATTTTTGATTATTTTTTAATTTATTCTGATTATTTTGGCTGATTGATTGTCAAAATTTAAAATAATTTGATTTTTACTAAATAGTCATAAATAATCAGAAATAATCAAAAATAATCAGAAATAATCAGAAAAAAATTAACAATTTTTGAATAATAATTTCAGATTAATTTTGGTTTTTTTGTAATCGTAATCATTAAATAATTGGGCAAAACCGAAAATAGTCGTAATTTAAGCATTAGTTCGACTTTTAAACAAAAATAATCTAATTACTAATGATTTTGATTAATAATCATTATTTAACAAAAATAATCTTTCTGATTATTTCGGATTATTTTTGATTTTTTTCTGATTAGTTTGGCTACTTTGATTGTGAAAATTTAAAATAATTAGATTTTTAATAAATAGTCATAAAATATCAGAAATAATCTAAAATAATCAAAAATAATCAGAAAAAAATTAAAAATAATCCAATTACTCCAAAAGATTATTGTTGATTATTTTTGAATTTTTCTGATTATTTTTAAATAATTGTAATAATTTTAGATTATTTCATCAGTAGTTCGACTTTTAAACAAAACTAATCTAATTACTAATCATTTTTTAACAGGTATGGAGTCAACAACAACAGGAATCCAATTTGATGCCAGCTGTACAGGCAACACCCGCTACAACGACAACAACTACAGTTAACTATCGTCAGAGTTACGTTTCACCGCCTTTGATCATCCCGCAGCGTCAATCCTTGTTGCCTTGGGGCGCACATTCCCGCAGCTCCATTATCAACGTGCTGCCTGCCAGCTATAATCAGGCCGAGATGCATGCCACATCATCCAGCACCTGCCACATGGAGCTGACGACAGCACCACGGCCCGGTGAAATTGTTATGCGCAATTTATTTAGCGATTTTACGGCGCAGGCGGAAAAGAAAATTGAGCTTGTGATGCTGGAAAGTGCGGATAAGAATCTGTCGAAGCTGCTGCAACGTGGCGAGGATCAGCAGTTTGATCAGCTGCTGTCCGCTCTGGGTAGCGTGGCGGAACACTGTTTGCCCTCACTGTTGCACACGCTGCTCGCCTGGCATCGACGTCAACTCTCCGACATGGAGATCAAGAATGATTTGAAGAAACCTGGAGCTGGAACTGGCAGCAGTTCCGTGCAGTCGGTGAACAAGTCCAGTGTGGATTTGGATTTTCAGCTGCAGCGTCGTGAGGCGGCGGTGGAGTTTATATTTTGTTTGGCTTTGATAGAGATATTGAAACAGTTGCCATTTCATCCGGGCCATGAGGATTTGGTGCGCAGCATTGAGAATTTGGCGTTTAAGCACTTCAAGTATAAGGATGGGTTGAGAGATAATCCCAATGCGCATAATATACACATGATAGCCGATTTGTATGCGGAAGTTATTGGTGTCCTGGCCCAGAGTCGTTTTGGTTCCGTGCGCAAGCGTTTCATGAGCGAACTGAAGGAGTTGAGGAGCAAGGAGGCGTCGACCACCACGTTCCAGAGCATCATTAGCCTGCTGATGGGCATGAAGTTCTTTCGGGTCAAAATGGTGCCCATCGAGGAGTTTGAGGCCTCGTTTCAGTTCATGCACGAGTGCGGTCAGTACTTTCTGGAGGTCAAGGATAAGGATATCAAGCATGCGCTGGCTGGACTCTTTGTGGAAATCCTGGTGCCCGTTGCAGCGGTAAGTTGGGAGGCTTTTATTTTCAAAAACTTTTGAACAGGAACTAAAACGATAAACGTAACCATTTACCGATTAAAACTCGTAACCGTAACCAAAATAGAATTTTCCGATTGTATTTATTCTATTCCAAATACCAAAATTATTTAAACCAAAATAGCCGTTTGGAAACCGATTCAAGTATAACGTGTAGTTTTTTTTAATCATGCATTACTTTAAATTTTCAATCGTTTTCAAACTAAATTTAATTTTTACTATCAATATGAATATTAATATTATTAGAATTGATCAACTAATAAGACCAATATTCAAATTGATTTTAAATATTTTAACAACAAATTTTTTTTTTTGAGAACCGGAATTATGCCGGTATTTTAAAATCGATAACCATAAAACCGAGCATAAAGAGCATAACCGATATCGTAACTGAAACCGATATTCGTTTCGGTTTGATATCCGTTATCAATCTTTCAAAACACTTTTCAAATTTTCAACTTTCGTACATTTTTGTTTAAATTTAATTTTCGTTAGAAAGTTATATTAATTGTGTTCCGATTTATAATTTTATTTGAAATATAAAAACTTTCTCCAAAAAAATGTTGAGTTGTAAAATTGCTGAATCGAAATTCAGACCAATTTTTAACTTTAATAGCTGATTCGATGTTCAATTTATCTAAATTAATTTTCAAATATAATTAGTTTTATTTAATTTTAAACTTTTATAACTTTGCCAAAACTGATTCGATTTTTAATTTATCTAAATTCATTATGCATTCAAATTAAGTTATTTTATTTAAATAAATTGTTGGTTATAAATACAAACTAATTTTTTCTCTTCTCTCATTTGCAGGCCGTCAAAAATGAGGTGAATGTGCCGTGCGTGAAGAACTTTGTGGAGTTGCTGTATGTGCAGACACTGGATGCCTCTACAAAGTCCAAGCATCGATTGGCATTGTTTCCACTGGTCACTTGTTTGCTCTGCGTCAGCCAAAAGACTTTCTTCCTGACCAATTGGCATTACTTTCTGGCCATGTGCTTGAGCAATCTGAAGAATCGCGATGCCAAGATGAGTCGTGTGGCATTGGAGTCACTGTATCGCCTGCTTTGGGTCTACATGATACGCATTAAATGTGAATCGAATTCGGCAACGCATTCGCGACTCCAAAGCATTGTCAATTCACTGTTTCCCAAGTGAGTAAATTAATCTTAAGCAGTCGCTGCTCCCGGAGCCACTGCGTGCCCATCACTGATTTAAATTATAAACTTTATTAAATTTTGTTTCTAATTTGTTTTGCAGGGGCTCCAAGGGCGTCGTGCCACGCGACACGCCACTCAACATCTTTGTGAAGATCATACAGTTTATTGCCCAGGAACGTTTGGATTTTGCCATGCGTGAAATTGTCTACGATTTGTTGTGCGTGGGTCGCTCCATCAAAGTGATACTTAATCCTGAAAGAATGAGCATTGGATTGCGTGCCTTTATGGTCGTGGCGGACTCGCTGCAGCAGAAAGATGGAGAACCGCCAATGCCACGCACTGTGCCCGTGTTGCCATCGGGGAATACGCTGCGCGTTAAGAAAACTTACATCAATAAGATGCTCACAGATGATACGGCCAGGAGCATTGGCATGTCCGCGTATTTTCCACATGTGCGTCGTGTTTTTGTGGACATTCTGCGTGCGTTGGATGTGCATTGTGGTCGACCGCTGATGATGACAAATACACAGAATCAGAATAAAGAGCCGGATGAGATGTTGTCGGGTGAACGGAAGCCACGCATTGATCTCTTTCGCACGTGTGTGGCGGCGGTGCCACGTTTAATACCCGATACGATGACGGCACATGAATTGGTCGATTTGCTGTCGCGGCTGACGGTGCACATGGATGAGGAGTTGAGGATATTGGCGAATCAGGCGCTGCAAACGTTGGTCTTGGATTTTCCGGATTGGCGTCAGGATGTCGTGCACGGTTACACACAGTTTCTGGTGCGCGATGTCACCGACACCTATCCGCAATTGTTGGAGAACTGCACGCGCATCTTGTTTGTCTTGCTCAACTTTTGGCGCTGTGCGATCAATGTGAATGGCACGGCCAACAACACAACCGTTGTTAACAATGCACCTGTTACAGGTGCTGCAACTGTTAATGTGGCACAACAAAAGGTTGTTGTGCCCACAATTAATACAGCTGGGCAACAGCCGACAGCAGCAGCTGCCACGCCTCCAGGCAAAGAAACAACGAGCAGTCAGTTGTCCAAGCAACAACATTTGAATACCGCCAGCAGCGCTGCGTCCAGCATCACCACATCGAGTGGCATGTCGAGCATTACACAGCACACGGTGCTCAACATGGTTGCCCAGGATGCGGGCAAAAAGAATGAGATTCCATTGGTCACCACGCTGCACTTTGTCGAGGGATTCGCATTGGTTTTGCTCTGCAATTATCGACCATATTTACGCAAATTGGCTGCGATGATACTGAAGGAGGTGAAGAATTTAATGCGTGCTCTGGGCATACCGGAAACGGAGCCACCATTGATCGATGTGATGGATCGCTGCTGTCCGCAGATCATTGAGAAGTGTTTGCCACAGCTGCCGCAGGCCGAGAAGACGGCCATTCTGAATGCCAATTGCATCGATCTGCAGTGGATTGCGGAGCGCAGCAGCGGCGTTTGGCTCGCCGGACTCACGGATGGTAGGCAGCTTCTTTGTAGGAATTCTATAATTTTGTCATGGAAAAATGTGTAGTCAAGGCAATAGCTATAGTCGTAGTCGATATATATTCATGTTACTTTGTGCATTTGCTTTTATGCAAATTAGTAGCCTTGAATAGCTTCGTATAGGTTTGTGTAGGAATCGGACTACTATATCATATAGCTAACATAGGAATAATTGCACAAATTAGTATAAGAAACTTTGTTGCTATCCAAGATATCTTTATCAATCTTATAATCTTGTTGTCATACACATCCTGATCCAATTTGGTTCAGGAATCAGTTTTAATTTTAGCTTAGAACACTTTATTTCAGCGTTGGGCACGCAGTGGCTCCGGGAGCAGCGAGTGCTTCCAAAAACTACTGTTGTAGTTGTTATTGTTGTGCTCTCGAATTCAGATTTCGTGCGCACCGCTACTTTATTTCTTGAGATATAACCAGTTGTCTATTTGATATTGTCTTTTACATTTTTACCAAATTTCATGAAAATTAGACTAATATACCATATAGCTTTCATAGAAACGAACGTTATTGTTTTGTAAGTTATCTCAAACAAACTTGCAGATTATATACTAATACTGTCATTTCAAATTTCCATAAAGTCGACCAATTATATCTTAGAATTTAACGGTTGAAAATATAATTTTTGTTTTAAAATCGTTTTTTTTTAATTATTAATTGGATTATTATTTTTTTTTTTTGAAGAAGTTACTCAATTCTTTTTTAATTTGATTCATTGCTACTCTTACTAAATTTTATTTTAATATTTTGTTTAGTTCTGTTAGCACTCTATATCTTACTTCAAGCGTTAATCTTTCGACCACAACCTTGTTTAATAACTTATTAATATTCCCTTGTCTTATTCTTATAGACAACTCCAAGTCATCGACTTCCACGCTGAATCTATCGCAGGCAAGTGCATCAGCTGCGGCTGCAGCGGCCACAGCAGCGAGTTCGACAACTCAACCGCAGTTTGATCCCTGGGCGAGCTGTCTGTTTGGGCTGTTGGAGCGCCAACGTGTGTTGCAACAATGTCCCTCGGCGGTGGCACAAGCCTGGCCCATTTGCTATGCGCGTCTCAATGCACTGTACAGTGTCATAGATCCCACGTAAGTGAAGGAAATTTGAATAAAATATATATGTATAAATAACAGGGAATAAAACCGTAACCGTAACCGAAACCGTAACCGTTAACCGATGTCAACCAATTAAAAATGGTAACCTTAACTTCTAACGTAAACGAAACATCAATTTTTGTATTATACCTAAACAGAAAATATTCAAACTAAAATAACCGTTTAGTAACCGATTCATGCATAACGGTTAGTTTCGGTTCAATCGATCATTGAATTAAATTTTCTTGCTATTGTGTAATCGTCTTTTTTAAAAAAATTTTATTATTATTTTTTATCTTTAATTAAAATTGAAGTCTAAAATATTAGAAAATTCTGTTTTAAAATCAAAGTATTTAAGGTTTATATATAAACGTGTACTTGTATAAATTACAATATTACCGCTATTTCGAAACCGAAACAAACAAATAACCGGTAACCATCCCATAATTTTTCTTAATTATAGATTAAGAAAATCAAAATCCAAACTTAACCGAAACCGTAACTGGTAACGATATTCGTTTCGGCTTAGTACCCTGAAATATATAAATAATATTATTAAAAAATTTTCACTCTTTTCTCTTTTTGTTCTAGTCCTGTGAGCGATAATCGTGCCTCGTTGTTGCGTGGCTCGGCGCCAACCAAGAAAATGCCCACCGAGAGCCAAAAGGATTCGTATATGCGCTTGTGGCGCAATCAAGTGGCGTGTGCGATGCGTCTGGTGCCACAAATACCAAGTGTTGCCGTGCGCTGTGCCTCGCCAGATCTGAGCTTAAGGTAAGTTTAACAACAAACCATTAAAAAAACAGCAACAACATTTACAGCATCTTCAACACATCGACAACAAAAAATTGTGTTCAATTTCAACTTGAAAAAAATGATGCAAATCAAATGTCAATCATTATTCTTGTGTTTGATTAACAA
The DNA here is from genome assembly GCA_037043495.1 of Drosophila recens. Classification (NCBI taxonomy): domain Eukaryota; kingdom Metazoa; phylum Arthropoda; class Insecta; order Diptera; family Drosophilidae; genus Drosophila; species Drosophila recens. The sequence goes on along the minus strand of JBAMBJ010003226.1, from coordinate 20,262 downwards.
TTCTGCATTCGATTAAGTTTTTGGGTGGCACGTGGTACTCCCCTTTCCCCTACCCCTCAGTCACTCTTTACCCTCGAAATTTTAAAGTCCCTACAAATCTAAAACTCATTTGAATATTGTCATTTGTGCGTTGTGTTTATTTGTTTTCAACTAACTTGAATTTGACACTTGTCAAGCTAACTGTTTGCTTTGCGTAATCACAGCAGACTGCATATGCACACGTACACACACACACACGCAAACACACACACATGAGTCAATACATTTTATCAGTTTGTTGAAATGAAATGTCAATCATATGTTTTGTGAGTAAAAACTAGCATTAAATCAAATTAAAAGCCAGGAAAATGTATTGAAATTATAATTTATTAAATTTAAATATTGCAACTATAGTGTCTAAATTCATTACTCATTAGTTTGTTGTTTATATATGTATTTGTTGTGTCTGTATCTGTGTGAATTATGCTTGCTTTATTTGTTTTGTTCTCATCGCAAAAACATGCCTTGTAATTTTGAATTGTAATTGTAGCACAGCCCAACATATGTTTATATACATTTTGATAGCTGTATTTTGGCCACAACTTGTGGCACTTTAATGTTTTCTTTTAAATGCAAATTGCAACATAAGGCAACAAGGCTCTAAGTTTATGGACATCAAATATGCAAATTATGTTGAAGAAATCGATAAACAAAAGGCTGCAGATTTAATGCTTAGCAGCAATCTCAGTCTGCTTGTTGTTTGCGGCATAAATTTAAATATTTTTCAAAGAATTTTTAACAGACTGAGATAGTTTAAAAAATATATAGTGTTTGAATGGATTGCAAAATATTTTCTTTGAACTTCAATTTTAAAACAATTTTAGATTATTTGTTAATGTTAATAATCATTTTAGCTATCAAGAAATTGCACAAAGATTTGTAGATACTCTTTATTTTAAATTTAAAATAAATAGTTATTGTAAATATAAATATCTCAATTAATGTATCTACATGCATATCTCTATATATATTTTTACAAATTAGTTTTTGGCTTTTTTAAAATTTTTTTCGTAGCTTTAAACCATAAAAAATGTATGAGAAACTCATTAAGTTGTTGATAGCACATCTCAAATGTACAAATAGCATCATAATCATTATTAAAAAGATACATTTGTATCTGTAACTGCGTTTATTTGTGTATACTACATTATTGCAAACTTTGAATGAAAAAAATGATGGGGGGCAAATGTTAATTAAAACATACAGCGCACACACACACTTGCAACCATTTCATGTTCACACACACACACACACATGCATTCTCGTTTAAACTGTGGGAAACTGTTTAAAAAAAGGTTAATCAAGCTCATAAACTTTACATTTTCAATTGGTTAACAAAACTCATAATGTTTGTTAAATCTATAAATATATATAAATAAATATATATACATATGTATATGCAAATATATGTATTATAATTTATAGTTTACAAGATCAATCGGATTCACGTTCGCTATCCGATTCCTTGGACAATATACCGTCAAATGTCTTTGGGCCCGAGGGAATCGTAACGCGTTTCACCTTGCCGCTCTCCTACGGACGCAAAGAGGCGCGCCAGAAACGACTTGGGTAAAGCAAATTAAACACAACAAAAACCAAAACAAGTATTAAGCATTAAAGTTTTAAAAAAAAAACAGCAAACTTAAATCAAATCCCTGCCAAATTTAAGAAACACAACCAAAGTTCTAATCATATCTGTTAAATAATGATTAGTAATTATAATCATTAGTAATTGGATTATTTTTGTTGAAAACTCGAACTAATGATTAAATTACGATTAATTTCGGTGTTGCCCAATTATTTAAAGAGTACGATTACAAAAAATCAAAAATGATCTAAAATTATTACAATTATTCAAAAATAATCAGAAAAAAATCAAAAATAATCTTTTTAAGTATTCGGATTATTTTTGATTTTTTTTTGATTATTTTTGATTTTTTTTTGATTATTTCTGATTATTTCTGATTATTTATGACTATTTAGTAAAAATCAAATTTTTTTAAATTTTCACAATCAAAGTAGCCAAAATAATCAGAAAAATAATAAAAATACAAAAAAAATCAGAAAGATTATTTTTGATTTTTTTTGATTTTTTGTGATTATTTTTGAATAATTGTAATAATTTTAGATTAATTCTGATTTTTTGTAATCGTAACCATTAAAAACTTCAACAGTGAATTATATAGTCACAACGATTATTTCCAAAAATAATCTAATTGATTAGTAATTCTAATCGAAATTTAACAGGTATGGTTCTAATTAATTTGCCACAAATGTACTCAGATTTCTTCTTTTAATGTGGTTTTTATTGTAGTTTTATGTGTACAAATAAGTGTAATATATGTTTGTATATTTTAGTGTTATTATTATATTTATATATTTGTAGTTTTTGGCTTGCAAGTTGATAAATAGTTGTAGCAAAATAATATATGGTTTTAATTGTAGTGCCCTTATTATTTCTCTTGAGATTTGCCAAACTTTTTTCTATAGTAAGCAAAAAGTTTGACTAAAACACTCAAATCCTATTTAGAAAGCATTTAATGAAATGTTTAGCAAAAATTTTGGCACAAGCTTTTAAGTAATTTTTGCAGTTTGGTTTTTTTAAAAAACCTTTTTTTTTAAAAAAAGTCTGATAAGTTTGATTAGATTTTAGTTGGAGTAAAACAGTTTTCCACTTATGCACAATTTATTTTATTTTGAAAGTTTGAAAGTTTGATTTTTGACATTGCAAAAGTTTGCTAAAATTTCTATTCCATTTGTTTAAAGTGTTTCGAATAAACTAAAAGTAATAAAATTAAATTGTTATTGTTTTTATGCAGTTTAAGGCCCTATTCTCTTTCAGCAAAAAATTTTTTTCGACTTTTTTTTTTTTGCATTTATTTATAGCTTGGGTAGTTGTGAATATGCCCTAAGGAATATGCCTAAAAGGATTTTTAGAAATTCGAAATACTTAAGGAGATATGGCCATTTTTATCCAGCAATGTTAGTGTTAATGCAAGGGGAGTCAAAACTTTCAACGCGTTTATCTCGAAACCACGTTTTTCGAACTGGCGGCCATGATATCTCCAGTTCAACTGAACCGATTTTCATGAAACAAAGTGGAATCGACGCAGAATTGTCACCATTCTGGCCCGTAGTACATTTTTTTTTACTATTTTTTTTTTACACTAAACTACAAAAAAATGGGTCAAAATTCGATTTGTCAATTCAAGTGGCCGCCATTTTGTCAAAAAAAATCGCAAAATTTTTGTTTTACTACGGGCCAGAATTACATCTATACTGATTATAACCCCGTTATTTTTTTTCATTTCCGACGCTCCGGAGACCCGGAATCGTGGCCGCCGTGACGACACCTTTTTTTCAACCCCCAACTTTGAAGTCTCATTACTTTTTTAACACCCCTCGTGTCGAGGCAAAAAAAATTTTTTTATTTTCTTTCATTCATTACTAGTTTAATAAAAAAAAACAAAATTCAAATATCTTTTTGCGTTTTCAAATGAGAATTTTTTCAAAAAAGGTCCAAAAACAGCAAGCTGAAGGAGAATAGGGCCTTAAGATCAATAAGAATATGCTAAACATTTTATTATTTTAAGTTAATTGAAAAGTGCTTATATTATTTGTGTCTTTTAATTACGATACATTTTCTTAGTTTGTCGAAACTTTTAAAATAATTTTGTGTTCCACATTAAAGTTGCCACTTTCTGGGCTAAATCAATATAACATTTTTTAGGCTTTTCTTTTGTCATTTTGTTTGGCAAATAATTTTCGCGTCTGTTTGTACTTGATGCTCGCCATTTATTGCCTTTTTTTGTACTTATTTTTTTCGTTTTGGGAGCGCTGAAAATACTTGTACTACGTAAAACCATTATAGAACAAGTTTATTTATTTTTCCTGCTACGCATTGATGTGTTTCCAGCCCAGTTACGCCCACAGAGCATGTCTACCGATTGTCACGAATGAAATGATGAAAAAAAAAATATTAATAAATTTTGTTTGTTGAATATTTTTGGTTTTTTTTTATTGTGTTTTGTGTGTGTGCAAATTGTGTGTAGGGGACCGTAAGCAAATGCTGACAAAAAAAAAGAACAAAAGAAAAAGAAAATGACGAGAAATGATGTTGGTCTTAATTGAAATGTGCGCTTTTTAATATTTATAATGTTATTTTACAAAAAAATGATGGCCAAAATGGACTCGCTCTTTGCTTATAAATAGAATAACGAAGTGAACTGAAATTTTTTGTTTGCCACTTGACTTGAATTTAAGGACCTCAAGGACCTTTATTTGCAAACCTGACACGATACTAAAATGTGTGCGACCGTTAATTTTCATTTCATTTTCATTTTATAGCTCATCGCCAGACTCCCTGAACGCGGATCGCAGTGACAAGTCAGCGATGGGCAGCGCATCGCCGCAGGCACTGTACAAACTGGTGGTGCCCCTGCTCCGCTGCGAGGCCATCGATGTGCGGGATGCGGCCGTCAATGCGCTGGGCATGATAAACCACGATGCGCTCAAGTAAGCAACCAACCAAGTCAAGCCAACCCGTCAACTTTACGACTTGATTTAAGCCTTTAATTTTATATGATTTTTGCCAGAGATCTGATGGAGGAGCTGGTGGTCTATATACGCGAGGCGGTGGATCGTAAGCAGGAGAATATGCGTAGACGTCGTCGTCGCGATGCACTGCGTCTGCAGGTGGTGCGTGTGCTGGAGAAGATTGCCGAGAATGGCACGTTTGGTGTGAGGTAAGTGTGGGACAACTTGGGTCTTAGCTTCACTGTTCCTTGTAGACCTACTAGAAACTGTCTGGCACTATCTTTACCTATTTGCACCACTGATTATGCTTTGCACCAGCGGTGGGCACGAAATGTGAATTCGGGAGCAGCCGATAGCTCCCGGAGCCCATGCGTGCCCACCGCTGCTTTGCACCATCCTTTTCGTGTTTACACCTTTTACAATTCTTTTTATCATGTCTTCTCTTCTGAACACTTTCGGTCTTCTTTTAAGCTATCTATGCTCTGTCAATGCTGTGAACAATCTGATTGATTTAGAGGCTGCAATGTTTGCTTTTTAAATAATTAAATAAATTAATATTTTTCTGCAGCACCTGCGTCTTGGAGCGTGATACAATGTCGCTGCATCCCACATTTGTGGAGTATATCGAAGGTGCTATGGCTTATCTAATGGCCGAGACGGACAAGGATAATCTGAGCATACGTGAGGTCAAGGCTCACTTTTGCAATTTCATACGCAAGATGATTAAGAACTTTTCATGTAAGTGAAGATAAAAAAAACAAATTACTATTATTATTATAATTATAATTATCTTTATTTTATTATAATTATTGCTATTATTATTTATTTTATTATAATTATTAATATTATTTTTATTTTTGCATAAATAGAATATGAAATTAGAGTGATTTCTAATCAAAAATTAAAATTTTTTTATTATTAATAATAATTGAATATTGTTGCAATTATTCGAATTATACCGTTATATTATTATTATTTATTTATTATTATTTTTATGAATTTATTATTATTTAATCATTATTATTATTATTTATTTATTAATATTATTTATTTGTTCTTATTATTATTTATCTTTAATTTCATGTATGTTTTATGGTTGGTAATATAAGAGTTTAATATTTCCTTCCATTTTTCCATTTTTCTCACAGTGGAATCGTGTGCCACGTTGTTGTCGCGCGATTTGAAGCGTAATCTGTTCAATTTATTTGCCACTTGGTGTGGCAGCTTCTCCAAGCCGCTTAGCATTAGTTCACAGATTGGCCAAACACTCGAGGAGGAGAAGTTGCAATTTAGCGCTCTACAGGTGAGTTCAAATCCCTGCTCCTTTGCATATCGATGTGCTCAGGTGTTTTTTTGCATTTCTCTTGCAGGCCATGTCCGCTTTGCTTTGCTGTGGACACATATTTTATACGCCGCATCTGCAGGACGATGGCATCATCTACAAATGGTTGGATCTGCTCCTGACTTCCAAGGAGGAAAAGGTAAATTTTGTATATTTTGATTAATTTTTGAAAAAGAATGTTGGAATGTTTGCAGCAGGAAAATAATTAATATATTAGAACATAAAAACCTTATTTATTAAATAAGCAAAGATTACAATTGATTGCACAACAAAAGCCAGATTTAATATCCAGTTAAAATATTTATTTAAAGTCATTTTGAATATAAACATACAATAAAAACAAACACACAATATCAATATCAATTTTCGTTGGAGAATTTTTTCAAATTTTATTTTTTTTTTAATAAAAAATGTATAATTCAATAAATATACTGTTTATTTAATTTCAATATCATCTACGTATTTTAAAAAATATTAATAAAAAATCAAGCAAGTGAAAACTTCGGAAAAAATTAAATTTAAATTTGACTGAGGTATTTTAGCATATTAATTTTAAACTACAGGTTATTAAATCTTTTGAGAAGCAGTAATATCTTATCTTAGCAATAATTTAATTTCTTTTAATGTTTATTTACTTTTTCTCTGTTTAGATTTATCAGCTGGCTCGCGATACGGTTGTTCTGTTGCTGGAATCGAATCCGGATATGGGACAACTGCTTGAATGGGTTATCGATCGTTGTTATACCTCAACGCCGCGTGAGGCAGATGCTTGTTTTCTGGCCTTGGCCTCGATCTTCAGTGCCAAGTGAGTAGAAATCATTTGCTAATGTTTTAACGCATTAAAATTACCTCCCTTACCTCTCTGCCCGTCGGTAATTTTTCCTCACACGGCAAATTTTCCGAGAACGTGCGGCATTTACAAATAAGCTCATTTACCATATATATTCTTCTCGAGTGTGTCTGTATGTGTGTATTTTTGTGTCTATGTGTGTGTGCGTGTGTGTCAGCTTAAGTATCGCCTCACGTGTCTGTCCTGCCGTGTGACGCTACTTTAAATTTACAACCTCAAAGGACACACACAGGATAACGCAAACAATACTGTAGACTTGTACATACATGGAACAAATAATAGAAACGACTTTTTTTACATAATAAGTTAAGGTAAGGTAATAAGGGTTAAGGTACATAATATGCGAAAAAACTCAACAACAAAAAAAAAATATCCAGAATTAGAGGGCGATTTATGATGATGGTGCAAAAATTCTAGTTTCTTCTAGTTTTTTTTAAATTAATTTTGAAATTTTAATACAAAATTAACTTGTTTCAGTCCATATGCACAAAACAACCATGCAAATAACAAAATTGCAAAATTATTTAAAAAAAAATTAGAAAAGACCCGTAAACAATTTTTGCACCTAAATTCATCATAAATCGGCATTTATTTTTTTTTGTTTGAGGTGTTCCGCTTATTATGGACCTTTACCGTAATAAGTTATGAAACATTGCTAAATAGGTATTAGTTCAAAATTAATTATAAAACTAAAAAAAATTTTTTTTTTTTGCGAATTAATTTTAAAAATACAAAAAAAAATTTTCGTTAGTATTATTTTGTCCATTACCGTATTGTGAATCAATTGTGTTTATTGAAGTAAAGAGCTGCATGTGTATGTGTTTGCTTATGTGTATGTGTGCCTCTGCCATATGCACTTTATTGCATTCCCAATCAGGCGCTTTAAATGAAAAGATACATTTTCTTGAATTTTTCCCTTCCCTTCTTTCCTTTAACGCAAAAAATTTAATTCTTTAACCAAAAATAAAAAAAAGAAGGATACGTTTTTTCCAATTTTTAGCCAGATTTTATCTTCCGCATAGTATTTTTTCATGGACTTTTGCGACATGTACGAGTAATATATCCTGTAAAAATGCATTTAATAAAATAATAACCTTTTTGCTTGATAAATATTTATTCTTTTTTTCGACACTTTATCTTCAGCATTATATTCTTTTATCATATACTCTTGTAACTTGTAATATACCCAGTTGAGAGGTACTCAAAATGTAATAAGCTTTTTTCCACTACAAAGTTTATGTACATTTTTTCGCTCTCCCTTTTTTCACATATGCTTTTCTATTATAATAAAATAAAATTTGTGAATTCTCTCCTAAAGTATACCTCCTAATAAGACTTCCAAAAAAAAAAATTCACTATTAATATCTTTTTTCCCTTCCTTCCTTTTTTTTTGATAGGATCTAGATATATGTATGTTTATATATTTCTCATATATTTCTCATATATATTTAATATTTTTATTTATTAAAGATACATTTTCTTGAATTTTTCCCTTCCCTTCTTTCCTTTAACGCAAAAAATTTAATTCTTTAACCAAAAATAAAAAAAAGAAGGATACGTTTTTTCCAATTTTTAGCCAGATTTTATCTTCCGCATAGTATTTTTTCATGGACTTTTGCGACAAAACTACTTTTAAAATTGAAACTAAAATAAGAACTTAATATAATATTAAATTATTATGAAACTTTATTATATAAATTTAAATTTAAACTGAAAGTATAAAAAACAAATTAAATATTAAAAATATAATAATCTTGGAGAGCTTAAAAAAATATTATTAAATGCCAGGGTATCTGATAGTCGTCGCCTAGCGTACGGAGTTGCAATATTCCTATCGTCTGTTTAATACCATTGAAATCTCTTTGTGGCGCTTTACTTAACGCGTTGCATGTGCCACATGTTGCAATCGTTGCAACTCTTCGTTGCACAGTAAAGGATTCTTTTTAAATTTGCACTTGAATGCCTCAAATGTATTTGATAAGAAATTCATAAATTCAATTTCTAGTCTCTTTGGGGAATTCGTTAAATGAATCAAAAGCGAATTTAACGAGCTTTTCATGCGCTCAAAGTGTTCATTTAACATGCAACATGCAGCACGGGTTTCTTTTAGGCCAACTAAGGCGTAATTTATCGCATGTTGTTTTTTTTTGTTGTTGTTTTTGTATGCAACGTGTGTGCGCGTGTTGCACATGCAACATTTGTATACGCTGCGTGCCACAATCTATTTGTGCCAAACTCGCTGCACTTTTTATGATTTACATCTTGCAACGATTTGTACCTTACTCTGTTTTATGTGCAACAGCTGCAACACTGTTGTTCATGTTGTTTGTATTGAAATAAATGTGTTTTTTATGCCTCAGTGCAATTTTCCCCGAGTCCTTGCTTAATTTTGATTTACTGTTGCCTCTGCAAAAACAACAGGAAACTTTAATGCCACCGGAGATTTAAAATAAAAGTTATAAGTCTAATAAAAATCAAGCTTGAAAATAACTCTCCAGATAAATAAAAAAATCATAGATAATATCTAAAAATAATAGAAGTAAGCTTTAGTTAACAAACATTTTAAACAAACATTTTAAAATCTAAAAATAATATTATGCAGGGAAACTTGGAAATTATTTAAATTTAATATCTTTCAGTTTACATTTAAATATAATTTGTATTATGTTACTCAATTTTATTTTAAGCTTAAAAAGTTTATTTGGTCGACTGCACTTAGTTGACATTAAATAAATAAATAAATAAACTAAATATTTGGTACTTTTTTTTAAATTTGTGTACAAAAAATTATGATAACTCAAATTTTTGAAGTAATATAAGAAGTAAAATTTAAGTACAATTTTAGAAAATAAAATTCTTGGGTTTAAGGTATAAAACCGCAAGTTCAAAGACCTTAATAATTATAAGTTTTAAAATATAGATTAAAAAAAAAGTAAAAGTTTGATTCTTAAACAAAAAAAGTTGCTTTTTTATAGCTTGAAATAGCTTTAAAGTCAAATAAAAAAGCAACTCTTTTTGTTTAAAAATCAGACTTAAACCTTTTTTTTAAATCTATATTTTAAAAATTATAATTATTAGGGTCTTTTTACTTGCGGTTTTATATCTTAAAAGCAAGAATTTTATTTTCTAAAATGTTGTTTATTGATTGTTTAATTGGCCCAGCTTAATCCCTGTGGCGTGAGCTTCCTAAATCCCTTTGAACTTTGATCCATGCAAAATCAGTTTCAATTAACAACAAAATGGCAACAAAATATCGCTTTTTATTACCTTTCAACACGTGCCAAAACACATTCAATATAAGAAAACACACACACACATAAACACACACAATCTGCCCACATAAAAGGGCCAACATCAATTGGCAATTGCTACAAGCTGTAAACCAGCAAATGGCTAACACATTGTGGGCAAATGTACAAGAAAATAGAGTTTGTCTTAGCCACGTCTCTGACCAGTTACACAGGCTTTTGATCTTGTACCAAATTTAATTCAATTTACTTTCATTTAGTCAGGCTTCACTGTGGGCCACAACAAAATGTGTAGCATACATTTAAGCGTTGTCATTTTTGCATGTTAACTGAAAATCGATTTGCATGAAATATTTATAAAACGACAAACGGATTCATATACTAGACAGTTTGCCGGTAGTGTCAGTTTGCCATTTTATTGAACATATGTATATACCTAAAATTTACCTGTGGAAAAAAGAAAACCGTGTGCATTAGCTGTAAACTTTTCATTTTGCCTGATTGAACTTGATTTGGCAAACTGTTGATTGCTAAATTGATGGCATAAATAACTCGTGTTGCTGTCATGGTTAACTGATGAAAACTCCAACTCCATTGATTTTTCACTTAGGCACACATACGTGTCTAAACATTTTTATGAAAGTAAAAAGTTAGCGTGGTACAGTCGAGCTGCTCGACTGTGAAATGCCCTGCAGCCATTAATTAAATTAATTTAAAAAATTAAAAATGTAAAATAACTTGATAGCTAGAAAATGTAAAATAAATATAAAAAAATATAATAAATATATAAAAAAAATAAAATAAGTATATGGGCATTTCTCCAGAAATGTCAACCAAGCCTAAAAACGAAAAATTGCTCAAAAACTCACATTTTGTGCAAATATGTTCCAAAAATGTGTTCAAGTTATTTATTTAAGCAATATACGCTAGAAGAAATTCAATAGGATGAACATATAGATTCTACATTGGAATAAATTCACTTTTTCCATATTTATGTCCATTTTCTTAAAAATTGATTTTTAAAATGGACCGTTTGTATTTTTTCGATTACACTAAGTAAAATAGTAAGATTGTATCATAAACCATTTTAATACATAGAAATATATTGAAAGTTTAATTTAAAACAAGTTTTTCGAGCTGTTTCGATATATTATTTAAAAAAAGAGAGACAGAAACAACAGAAATATTTTGTGGAAAAAAATGTCACGTGCGACATGTCGCATGCGACAGTGACTCAAATTACATTAAAAAAAAAACTACTTCATATTTTTAAATCAAACAAAAAGCATTTTTTAGATAAATTAATACATTACATTTCAAAATAAATAGCATCAAAATATACGTTCACGTTTTGCCGAAATCAATGCTAGAACTGGTCGCCGAAAAAACGACTTCTATCTGAGTCGCGTGCGAATGCCTTAGTTTTTTTAAATAATCTGGAAAACGAACAATTTCCCAAAATCCACTTTAGCACCAATTATAGTGCTACTCAATACCTATAAGTTTCTCCTTTTGTTTTAACAAAATAATGTTATGGCATATGTTTTATTTCACTTTGAATGCGTACGACTGTCGCATTCGACATGGGAGAATTACCCATATAAAAAAATATGATAAATATATAAAAAATATAATAAATATATAAAAAATATATAAACCATATGTATATATAGAAAAATAGATAAAAAAATAAAAATACATTGAATATATAATAAATATGTTTAAAAATATATAAGAAAAATATATACAGGGGTGCCATAGAAATCACTTTCGCTTGAATTTGACTTAAATTTGTATGAAATTTATGTCAAATTCAAGCGAAAGCGATTCCTGTGGCACCCCTGATAGTGTATATAGAAAAACATACAACAAAATCCCTTTAATATGGTACACAATATTGTTATTTTATTTTGAATATAAAATATAATGATGCCTTTCCTGGATTCGAGTCCTGACTAATCTCCAATATCTTCTATGTATATTTTTCGATCGAAAAGAAATTTTCAGCAACTGTTTACAAAATCGCAAGCATTCCATATGTCAACCATCAATTCGTTAGCTTCAAAATTGTTCATTTTATTCGTTATTATCAATATTCTAGAGCAAACTTAAGATATATGATAAAGGTCCTTAATTTCTCTAATTTCTAATTTCTATAATTTCTAATTTCTATAATTTCTAATTTCTATAATTTCTAATTTCTATAATTTCTAATATCTCTAATTTCAAATTTCTATAATTTCTAACTTCTTTAATTTCTATAATTACTCTTTTTTGTATTTTTAAAATTGATTCAGAAAAGATAATTTTTGTTATTTAATAATTTTTACTTCATTTTAATTTTACTGCATTTTTGAATTTAATTTTATTTAATTTTAATTTTTATTTTTAATGCTTAGCAATGTTTCAAAATTTAACAAATCACCGGAACTCTATATTCTTGCGCAGCTTTCTATCACTTTGACGAATGACTCGCGTTTCTATTATTTTTTCCATCACTGTATCATCAGACATTGTCCCAAACCCATAAGCCTTTGTTTTTCTTTGGCTGCTGTTTTTAAAGAAACCCATTAGGAAAGCATCTTTTAATTATGTGTACTTTTTCACTTTTTAATTTGTACTTTCTTTTTGTTTTAGGGAGTATCCTTGCGACCACTACACATCCGTGATAACCGTAACGCTGCTAATGACGGGCTGCCCCCGTGTCGAGGTGCATGCAACCGCGTTGCAGCTGCTGCAAATTTTGGATAAACGCTTCTTTGGCAGCGTTGTTGGCACGCTGCACAGCGATAACGAGAAAGGTAGGAACTATGCACAGTAAACAGTTACTAACCTGCCACAACAACCAAACAACCAACAAACAACTAACAACTTAAAATCAACACTGCATAAAAAAAAGGTTATGGAAAACAATGTGTAAATGCCTTAAACGTAATTATAGCTACCCTTTGCATTGTACATCTTGGAACAAAAGGAAAAAATGTTTTTTTCTTCAAGTATTTTGCATTACTTTTCTGGGAAATTTTCACTCCGTAAACTGCAGCTGCAAATTGCGGTTGGTTTTTAGTTGAACCTGACGATCGATTTTTATTTAAGGCCATTTTACTGCAATTTCAACGTAAAGGGCAAAAAATTTTGTATTGCATTTCTTTTCCCCATTTTCAGCTGAAAAATTTGTAGCTTGTTTTGGGTTTACGTTTTTACAAACTTTTTGAGATTTTTCATGAATGAAAATTGTTCAACTTTCATGTTTATGGTTTGAAATTGATTTTCCTTATTTTTTTTTGGATTCTCATGAATGAATATTGTTCAACTTTTATTTTTGTCTTCAGTCTGCTGAGTTTGAGTTTTTGTTTAGTAAAATTATTCTAGCTCTATTTTCTACTTCAGCACGTTTTTGGTTTTACATTGCTTTTAGTTTTAGTTTTTTTTTATTGATTAAAATTGATTAAAACTTACATTTTTGGCTTCGACTTGTTTTGCATTTTTGGCTTTGCAATTTTCGCCACATTTTCATATGAAAAGTATTTTGATTACCATTTTTATTTTTAGAAATTGTTTTAAAATTTTTATAATTTCAATTTTTTGTCGCTTTAAATTTGTATTGTTTTTCGAGTTTTCTTAAGCTCTTGTGCTTGTCAACTGCAGCTTAAAACTTTTCAAAATTTCCATAATTTTTGTAATTTTCCCGTTCTTCAGTTCAGCGGATTTTTCTTGTTTTTAATCTTTTTAGACGCTGTTGAACAGCTCAAGTTGTTGGATTATTTGGAAAACTGTGGTTGGGTGGATCATTTGAGTGGGTTTTATAATTTAAATTTATATTTCATGTCTCACATATGATTTTATTGTTCTTGTTCTTCCTCTTGTTCTTGTCGCCAGCCATTGAAAATCGTATTTCATTACGTAAGCAGCTTTCAAGTGAATTTTGAGCTCATATAAAATTCTCAACTTGAGCTCAAGCACACACACACACACACACACACAGACAGACAGCACACAGACAATGAGTGTGTGCGTGTGTGTGTGTGTATCTTTATGTGTGGCAATTTGATTGAATTGAATTTAATTTTTTTCCCTGATAGTAAACGCAAGGGAATTTTTGCTGTTGCCGCATCCTCTGTGCATAATTTCATGGCAATTTGTTATGCACAATGCTCGCCGGGCCATTAATGTTTATACTCCTGTAAATTGTTGGCCAATATTGGTGCAAAAAAAAAGAAACAAAGAACATTTAAAATGTATGGAGGCAATCGAATTTAGTGAGGATGAAATAGCTACTTTCTTAATTTTCTAATATTAGAAAATATATGAATTTTTTAATAATTTTTTTTACAGTCACTCTTAAAAATGTTTGAAGAATTTTTTTGCATCAAAAAATTTTTTTGGTTGACAGGAAAAAGTTGAAAAAAAGACTTACAAAAATTCAAATGGGTTAAAAAAATTGTTGTATTATTAGAACAAATTTAAATGAACAATAGATAAATAAAAAAAACCAGCAAAAAAAACTCTTTAATTATACGCAAATTTGACAAAATCATGGTGTATAAAAACATTAGTGGACCACTGTACATGAATACTTACCAAGTTTTAAAAATATATCTTTTAAATTGTAGCCTACAATTTAGCTCGCAGTTTGTGATTTAGTTATTTCAAAAATGCATTAAAATCATTTAAAAAATTGCTTACAGTCTCTTTTCATTAGTTATAACATGTTTTTTAAAATAAAATTTCCCTTAGTGAATTTTTTTTTTGCGAGTTTCTAAGCAAAGTAAGTAATCTAAGCAAAAAGCGTAGTTTTTTTTTTAAGAAAACTTAGTCAGGGGTGCCACATAAATCGCTTTCGCTTGAATTTCAATTAAATTTGTATGAAATTTAAGTGAAATTCCATCGAATCCGATCTCTGTGGCACCCCTGATTATTTTATACTCAAAGCATATAAATGTTTGAATACCCTACACATAAATTAAATTGATTTTTAGACAAAATAAGCTTCCTTATATCTGTTATATATACTTACGCCAATAGACGGAAATAAATGATAATACGTTAAGGCAATTAACAGTACTTACTTAACGTGGCCACGCACGTGTTTTTTACCTTTCTCTTTCAATATAAAAATATTTATTTTTATACAATTGTTGTTTTGTTTATTTTTGTGAAAAGTGAGCAACAAGTTGAATGATTATAGGAGCGTAAATATTAAATACCTGTATTTGTTTTTGTTGCACCTTGTTTTTGTTTGTTTTTTGTTGTTGGCCTTTTAACTTTTGCCAATTTAGATGGTTGTGGCTTAAACGGCAGCGCCGCCTGCACTTGACAAGCTTTGTGCTGACCTTTTTCGTGCACCTAAGCAGCTTAACTTTTGTTTTGGCCATTGGCCAAAATTACCCAGATAGTTGTTGTTGGCTTATTGCTTGTACTTGTCGGCCAGCTTAAGAACATTTATGGCCAAATGAAAATCGTTTATTGGGCTCATTGATGTCATAGGGATATCCCACACATTCTTCAATCCCGGAAACGTTTATATAATTGAGTATGCAATATTAATTTTAATTAGAAACTTACTTCATTCAATTTTATAACTTTATTCCCATAACCAAAGTGAAAATTGTATTTATGAATATATTCAGTGAACATAACTAACTGTTGTATATGTATGTACATCTGGCAACACGCTACATACTTCACATCTGGCAACCACAGCACTATCGCATGTAACCGATAGTTACTGATCTGTCATCACTTGCAAAGAATAAGCCGAACGCGTCGGCACGTAAACTTAATTTCATCCACAACATTTATTGTATTACTTATATTATCAAACTACTCACTGAATAAACAATATTAACTTCAGGTTATGGGCCCAGCACGCTTCCACTGCGCAAGTAATTAGAGTGAGTTGTGAGTTTGAAGAATTTGTGCATTGAGCCTATGATGCCAAATTTCGAGTTGTGGTGAAATTGCGTGTTACACAGAAAAGTCTCAAGGCCAAGGAGGCGCCTTCGAGACAGCGCAGTTTTGTACGCAGCGTTGTTGCTTGTGTAGCTCTTCGTTGTTGTTGCTTGTGTAGCAAGAAAAAACGATCAAAAATTAATTGATCACAATGAGTGTTGCAAGTGTGCGCATAGACCCATTGGGCAAAGACAATTATGATACATGGAAAATCCAAGTGCAAGCGCTCTTGATAAAAAACAATACTTGGAAGTATGTGTGCGGCACATGCATGAAGACAGAGGAAAATGCCGCAAAATGGGTGAACGAAGACGCAAAAGCAAAAGCTGATTTGATTTTAGCAATGTCACCATCAGAATTGAAGCAAATAAAAAATTGCGTGACGTCGAAAGATATTTGGGAAAAGTTGCAGAGTATTTACCAGTCCACAGGCCCAGCTCGTAAAGCAGCTCTGTTGAAGTCGTTAATTCTGTTGAAATTAGAACCTGGTGGAAGCATGAGAAGCCATGTTGACAAGTTTTTCGATATCGTGGACAAAATAAATGAAGTTGATCTGGTCAGAATAGAGGAGCTATTAACAATTCTGCTGTTGTATAGCATCCCTGAGGAATATGAACCTTTTCGCATCGCGATTGAAACACAGGATAATTTGATTGATCCAGAAACACTGAAAATCAAATTATTGGATGAGTATAAGGCACGCAACAGAAACAAAAGTGAGCCTGCCCCAGGAGCTTTGCTAGCACACAAGAAGAAAGACGCAAATAAATTTAAACCAAACAAGAACTTTAAATTTAAGTGCTACAATTGCGGGAAACTTGGTCACAAAGCAGCGGACTGTAGATCAAAAAGGCAGAACAGTGACAAGGAGAACAACAATCCAAATGAAAGCATGTACGCGGAATCAGCAAATTCTTTCAGTAATGAGTACAAAGGCTGGTGCCTAGACTCTGGAGCCACATCTCACATGTGCTCACAGAAGGAAAGATTTGAGAATGTGGTGGCGGCGAAGTGTCCCCAGCTGAAATTGGCAAACGGAGAATCGACAGATATAGAAGGATGTGGTTTGGTGCCATTCAAACCATCCAACAAATATGCGGCCAATCTCATGAACACACTCTACGTGCCAGAGCTACGAGAGAATCTTCTATCGGTGTCAAAGATATGTGACCATGGATTCAACATATTGTTTAAAAAGGATAGAGCAGAAATCCTTAGAGGTTCAAATGGGCAAATAGTGTTTACTGCTAAACGAAAGCAGGATTTGTACCATGTCGAGGAATCTGGCGAATTTGGTCACGTAGCCATTGGTAAGCAAACCAACATAAAGGAATGGCATGAGCGTTTTGGACACCTCAACGAGAAAGATCTGAAAGAAGTCATACGAAAGGGCAGAATTCAAGGCGTACAGGCAAATTTGAAGGAAGATCTTGCAATCTGCGAAGTGTGCATCAAGGGGAAGCAATCACAGAAGCCGTTCCCAACATCGAGTTCCAGGTCAACGGAGGTATTACAGTTAGTGCACAGCGACGTTTGCGGACCAATGCGGGTCAAAAGCAATGGAGGCAGTCGTTACTTCCTGACGTTCATAGACGATTACTCCAAATGGTGCGAGCTGTACACGCTAAAGAATAAGTCTGAAGTCTTCGAGAAGTTTAAGGAGTTCAAAAGCTATGTTGAACGCAAGACCGGCAAGAAGTTAAAAACTCTCAGATCAGACAATGGAACGGAATACACAAGTAACGAGTTCAACAAGTACTTGGTGGATGCAGGAATAAAACACGAGTATTCAGTGGAGTACACTCCACAGCAAAATGGCACTGCTGAGCGTAAAAATAGAACGCTTGTGGAGATGGCTCGTTGCATGATGATTCAATCATCATTACCATCGAGTTACTGGGCTGAGGCAGTGAACACTGCCAACTACATCAGGAACAGATGTCCATCCAGAAGCCTGTGTGGCGAGACACCGTTCAAGTTATGGAATAAACGTATTCCAATCGTAAAGCATCTTCGTACTTTCGGGCAAATTGTGTATTCGCTCGACAAACGATCCAAGAGTAAGTTCAGCCCCAGATCCAATAAATACATATTCATTGGGTATTGCAGCAACGCCAAGGCATACAGACTGTTTGATCCTGAAACCAGAACTGTATCGAAGAGCCGTGATGTCGTGTTCACTAATCAGTTTGACAAGAACTGCAGATTTGAAGAGTTCCTCGAGCAAGAGGAGAACATGGAAACTGAGTGTATTCCATCGGAACAAGAGGAAGAATATCCAGACGAAGACAATGAAGAATTGCTCGAAGAAACTAAGCAGCAAGTCATCAGCAAACGTGGCCCAGGAAGACCAAGAAAGCTGCAAACTGGCAAACCTGGAAGACCAAAATTGATATACAATGAAGTCATAGCTGAGACACATGATTCCGGACCAGAATCTGAAGGCGAAGAATTTTTTGAGGCTACCTCATTAATCAGCAGCAACGAAGTTACAGCCAGCGCTGCACTAAAGGGTCCACATGCGCTCGAATGGAAGGAAGCGTTCATGAATGAATACAAAGCATTGCAGAAGAACAAGGTCTGGGAAATCGTTAAGCGACAGGAAAATCAACGAGTGATCGATACCAGATGGGTACTTCGCACAAAGTACAAAGCGAACGGAGAAATCGATTGTCGCAAAGCACGTTTGGTGGCCAAAGGCTTCACACAACGAGAGGGTATTGACTACACTGAAACTTTTTCCCCAGTGGCACGAATAGCATCCATACGAGCACTAATCGCTATTGCTGTTGAGTTTTCTCTAGATGTGCATCAATTCGACTTCAACAGCGCGTATCTCAATGGAGAGATAGAAGAAGACATCTACATAAACGTCCCTTCGGAGTTTGATGACATATTAACAGGCAAAGAGAAGCAGAAGTATGGTCAAAACAAAGTCTGCAAATTGAAGAAGGCGCTGTATGGTTT
This sequence comes from Drosophila recens, assembly GCA_037043495.1. Classification (NCBI taxonomy): domain Eukaryota; kingdom Metazoa; phylum Arthropoda; class Insecta; order Diptera; family Drosophilidae; genus Drosophila; species Drosophila recens. The sequence continues at coordinate 1,328 of JBAMBJ010003226.1, read as the reverse complement.
AAAGCAAAGTGGACGCCAATGGTACAAGAAGCTTGACAACAAACTCAAGGAAATGGGACTGAATCCAACGGCAGCTGACCCATGCGTGTATTTGAAGAAGAAAGGTAACGGGATCATCATAGTATCACTCTACGTAGACGACCTCATTGTGGCGACCAATGATGCCCAAATGCTAAAGAGCCTGAAGTCCGAGCTGTCCAACAACTTTGAGATGAAGGATTTAGGAAAGTTGTCCTACTGCCTGGGCATCGAATTCAATCAAGACAAGCAGAAGAAGACGTTCTCAATGTGTCAACCGAAATACATTAAGGATTTGTTGAAACAATTCAACATGCAGGATTGTAAAACAACAAGCACACCAATCAACACGAGCGAGAAATTGTCAACCGACATGTGTCCAAAGAATGAAGCTGAAAAAGAAGAAGCATCGAAGCTCCCATACCAGAGCTTGGTCGGTGCATTGATGTGGCTAGCAGTATCAACTCGTCCCGATATTGCACATGCAGTAAGTCTGCTCAGCCAATACAACGCAAATTACGGGCAACAACACTGGATTGCGGCAAAAAGGGTATTACGTTACCTTAAAGGAACTCTAAACTATGGTTTAGTTTTCACACGAAGCGGCGAAGACTTAGTGGGCTATGCAGACGCTGACTGGGCTGCTAATATTGATGATCGTAGATCTTTTACAGGTTTTGCGTTCAAGATGGCAAATGCAGCGATATCATGGGAGTGCCGCAAGCAGAGGACCGTCGCTCTTTCCAGCACAGAGGCTGAGTACATGGCGCTATCCGATTCCTCGAAAGAAGCCGTTCACCTGAGAAGTTTCCTAGGCGAGTTGACGGGCAAACTTCAAACGACCACGATCTACAATGACAACCAAGGTGCTGGCCAACTCACAAGGAACCCTGTATTCCACAAACGCACCAAGCATGTGGACATCCGTCACCATTTTATACGAGAGCTTGTAGAGAAAGGAGACATCCGCATCGACTATGTCCCAACAACAGAGATGCCAGCAGACGTATTGACCAAAGGATTGGCGACATCGAAGCACGAGTCCTGCGTGGCAGCATTGGGCATGCAAAATGTAAATTAGCGTAGTGCCATCTGAGGGGAAGTGTTGTATATGTATGTACATCTGGCAACACGCTACATACTTCACATCTGGCAACCACAGCACTATCGCATGTAACCGATAGTTACTGATCTGTCATCACTTGCAAAGAATAAGCCGAACGCGTCGGCACGTAAACTTAATTTCATCCACAACATTTATTGTATTACTTATATTATCAAACTACTCACTGAATAAACAATATTAACTT